>JTDE01021961.1:30590-48836 GCA_014338405.1 Paragonimus skrjabini miyazakii | reverse complement strand
GTATAAGAGACACGTACAAAGTGTTCATTAAAGCTTGCTCCGCACGATTCTGCCACGTGTTCAACACTAGTGCATGGAATGCACATGGGGTAAAATAACTAGAATATTTAACAAAAACTTTGTTGAATTTAGGCGAAAATAGTTGCCATGAATAAGCTGATCAATTTAGCTTCATTGCACAGTTTTCTGTATCTATGGACTTACCGGTATTAATAACAAAGAGACATTAGTGATAAATTTTGAACGTAAAATTGAACAGTTAGGTGTGAACTTTAAGTTTTGTTGAACAGTGGTATGTTTCAGAAAGTAAATGGCTTACAGAAACCATCAGTACTACGAAAGCTGAGGAAAAATAGATGCTGATTTCACCCTTGTAAAATGAAATTTAATTTTCGAGAAATTTCACTAGTTTCTTTCGTCACATTACATGTGAGTGCGTTTGTATTGGACTTTTATATTGGATAGATCGCGTGTCATTGTGTTGGCCCATTAAAACTAGTCTTTCACGTCATCGCTTTTTCGAACTACTGGTCTGCTGTTCCGGATGACTCCAGTCAGTTAGCTGAACTAACGAACGAGAAACTCTAATCACAGTCTGTCAAGACGGTTGCGGCTGATTTGAATATCAGCCCGCACCAATGTAAACGACAAGACGGACGGACTGACTCAGGAGGTCGTAAATAGACAGGTTAACCCATAGGTGCACTGACTTGATACGGTAACATCTGAAACATCTTCTAAGCAAGTTTACCGTTAACCCGGTAGTTCGATGACTACCAATTGTCCGACATATATGACAAAAAACAACAAAAGTAATAGAGTTAACTGGAAAAAACGACTGAGAAGAGGTTGTAGTTGCTGGTTTACTTTTGCCACGTATATTTCTAACAAAATTGGTGAATAGGTGGAGATATGTGGGTTATAAAAGTCAAGGTTGCAAACCGGTTTGAACAACGGACGGGATCAAACTATTAGGAAAAGCATTCATTATTGTGTACACTGATTGGAAATTTCTCGCAGGAGACTGAATGTTTACAAAAATTCCGATGAAGTGTACTAAAACCTGTAAGCAAAGTTCTCACATGCCGGGATAGAGGCTTCCGCACTAAAAATGGCATATAAAAGCAAGTTGGATGAATGCAAACCATTACACTTTATTAACGATCCTCTGAGGGAATAAGATGGATTTCCATCACTTCATATTGATCGTTAAGTCTCCTTCTTTGCTAATTACAGAAACCTCCCAGTTAGCCGTGGTAAGGCTCAAGTAGGAGAAACATTCAAAAAGCATAACACTGTCGCAGTAGGATAATTGAGATCCAATGGGCGAATTGGGGGAGCATCGGAGATAAACTCAGAGAACCGCAGTTGCTACGTGATGGCAGAGAAACATTATGTTGTATGTTAGGGTTAAACAAAATTAATCTAGAGAGGGATTCCTGAGAAGTGTTACATGAAACAGTTTGCCAATAACAGTGTGATAATGATTTGATGTGTATGTCAATAAGTATGAATGGATAAAGAATGGGCTAGCGAATGGAAATTTGCAAGAGGTCACAGAGCTGGTTCGTTACTCACTAGGCTGTTTAGACGGTTTCATTCAGAATGTTTCAAAATTATATTAAATTCGCCAATCTCCAAGCTTTTCACCGTCAATTCGTAGAACACACCGCTCTTATTGAGGAATTACAAGGTAGAAAAGCAAAGCAAGTTACAACGCAACGCTTCTTTGCCCCAAACAGGTTGGTTGCTTTACCCAGAACATTTCCCATGTATTACCGAATGCCAAATGACGAGTGATTTTGATGTTTAGGATCTTTTATCCCATAAGAAAAAGACCTCTGTCTTCCGAAACTAACCACTTCGAGGATATATAGTCAAAACAGACTAGCTGTTGTTTATTACATTTTGCAGTATAACTGTTGTATGCTTGATAAACAATGCTGTTCTTCCCACTAACCCCCGACTTTCTATTTTGCCTAATTTCTATTTTTGATTCTCTGAAACCGATTCAATCTTCAGATTTGTTCTTTCATGCTGAACGGCTCAAAAACATTCAGCTTTACATAATCCTTTTCAACTACTTTTATTGTGTAGATCTCCTATGAATTTTATGCAACACATGATGTTAATGTGGGTGCACTGGCTACTTGCGACTTGCAGTCCAAATCAATCATAAAACCAAATGAGACAAGTTGAATTTACTTCACCCTATTTATGAAGAATCTAATCAACTGAATGCAACTCTGTAATGTAGGATAGACGTCAAACGACAAATAATGGTTCGGTAGGGAAACTGTTTTATCGCTGGGAGGTGCAGCGATTAACAGTGTTGTAGGGAAAAAAATTCATAACGATACACCAGCAAACATGAACAAATAGAGTATCTACAGTACAAAACACCACGTGGCTTAGGTTCATTATACTGTGTTACAGAAAGTGCCGTCCATTCCACTGCTAGTAACAATTCATACTCACGTCCTCTGGCAATGGGTATGCGTGCGAACGCTAAGTAAATCAGCACAACATAATTTGGCTTCTTATTGAAGTTATGCTCTTCATTTGATGACGATCGAGACGATGACAGAATTTCGGCGGAAGATTTTCATGTATATTAAGCTGCAGATATGCAAATTAATGGGTAGAAATGTGTGGCCTTGTATCGCTGTGGGTTATTATATAGAACGTGGGTATGAATTGCTACTAGCAGTGGGATAGACAGCACTTTCTGCAACACAGTATAATGAACCTAAGCTACGTGGTGTTTTGTACTATAGATACTCTGTTTGTTCATATTTACTGGTGTATCCTTATGAAACGTTTTTCCTACAACACTGTTAATTGTTGCACGTTGCAGGAACAAAAATACGGTTTGTCTGTGGCGATGGGTACATGTTTGAAAATATTCATTTACTCATAACGATGACCGCTAGGTTGACGGTCAGTCTCATTTTGGCCAGTTTGTATTCATATTGTAGACTTTACAGCTTTTGTCTGGTTCTACCGAATTAATATCTGTCAGACTGATTGAATCTGGATTTCTATATCGCATTTTCAAAGGATGTACTCAAAACTACCCCAAAGGGAGAAGCTGTTTCACTTTTCCATATGAATACAGATGCTGTAATTTAGCATCAGATCGAATGAGCATGGTAAACTGCAAATGACCACTTTGTCAGATCGTATTGACTACAGAACTAGGGTATATTTTTATCTACTAAGCTACACATCGACGTCAGATAGGGTACAAGAAAATATACATTTACCAGTCACTTGTAATCCATACTCTAAGGACGTTCTGACAATCATCGGCTTCATTTTCTTATGATTGTCAATATTAGCATAGTATTTTGCTGGAACACTGCTTAACTGTCACTGAATCTGCGCTCCTAATGAAATGTTGTATGCTAACAGACAGATTTCTGTTCAGTGCTGCCCTGTCGTATTGTTGTGGAATATAACCACCCAGTACCGTTTAGATCAGCGTCACTGGGATACACTGTTTTATTGAGTTGTCTATGGGGACTAAGTTTCTCAATTCTTTCTAGCTGAGCTTGTCAATAACTTTAGCCGAATGGGAAGTGTCACGAAGTGTGTGCCTTTGATGTAGCAACGGAACACTCAGTCTTGACAGTAAGGACATAATAATTGATAATATTGTCTTTATGTGACATTCTCACAGTTAATGCAAATCACTAGACTGAACACTTATATGAGGGATTTTGCAGGCATTTAGAATTGAAACTTCAGTGTCAAATTATCAATGGCACGGTAGGTTTCACTTCAGCGTGATTAAAAATTGATTACTGACCAATATAATCGGGGCACATTTACAACTACTTGGGGTCCAAAGTGCAAAGAACCTTTTGATTATGGATTACTTGTGCATGAGCACAAAACGTGACAAGTCTTGCTGTCTGGACAAAGTATGATAACATTTACATGTTGTGTTGGCTCTGATTGGTTTCAAATCTCGTTTTGATTAGCGAATAGTGTTCGACAATTGACAGTAGCAAACTGGTGTCTCCTTTCACATACCACTGCTCTGAAGAACTGCCAGTAACTAACTGTCTTATCCGCCAAATTCAATCAACTAGCTGCTTCTGCCAGTTGTTTAAGGAATGTAACCTTTACAGATGCTTCTGGTGAGCTGTTTCCACTTCTTCTCTGACTGACGCGTGATCGTCACAATAAAAAGTAACTCAGTCTCTCACTAACTATTACACCTTAGTAAGCAGCTTTATGTAAAAAAGTAGCTTTTAGCTCGAGCGACTTGATACGTATATCGCACTCTGTTTGTTTCGTTTTAACTTTCTGAATATGTAGATTCACTTCGCAATCTCCTTTTGATTTCATCAGAAGGTTACAACACTTAAACCGTATAGTTTGTTGTTCAGTTGTCTTGCTTATATTATTCATTATTCCATTCCGATAATTGTTTGGTTTAAAAATAGACAGAATGAATCTGTACACATCTGCTATTCACCCAACCTGACAATTTGTAAAGTGCTTCTACCATACTTTATCTTTTCAGCGAATTTATTAAACCACAGAATGCAAAATGGCAAAAACAGCTTCAGGTTTAGAACGAATAATCTGTTAAATTTTGGACGATCTGTCAAAATTGTTCGTGAATCTGGCAAGTTTGCAACAATTCTGTATTTAATTGACACAAGACCTTTCAGCAGAAAGAGTTAATGGATCCGCTGTTGGAAAGCAAAGATCATTTCTCAGTTGTCCTGTTTGTGAAGTAAATCCGCAAAATGGCAATGTTAAGTGTGTACACATCAAAGGTAAGAACAATGTATAGTGTTTTCATGAAGTGTGGTGGGTTTTTTTGGACCAGATACTGCAAAAACATGTGAGGACTTAGTAAGAAGATTACATACGAATCTACATGCAGTAGTTATGGTATCTCGCCAACCATGATGGTCAGAAATGATACGTTTTCTAGGAGAACATCAGCTTACAGACAGAAAATGAAGCGTTGCGCAGCTCTTTTAATTCCAAGTGCGAAGCTCTAGATATCTTGGTGTCGTCGGTAAGTAAAACAGTGTTTTATTAAGTAGATGTAATATTCTTTCCTTCATAAAAGTTTCTACTGGCGTCTCGTCGGGCTTGCATGGATCAGTCGAGCCCACACTTCACACTCTACACCAGAATGAGTTCTCATCTACGGTTTACACAATACGTTAGCCTATGGCTCTAGGCACTGTTTGATCATTCCAGACTATTAGTAGGTGGGACAGAAAGATGCTGAAGTGGCATACTTTCCAAATGAGTGCATACGCATTACACTGTGGTACTCGACCACGGAAAAAGCTGTGTGCATATCGGGGGATTCTAACTACAAAATTAAGCCTTATGAAATGCCTCGGTACTACATGAAATTGATGAACAGACCTATCAGGCAAAGAGTTTGCGTCAAAAGTTCGTGTATGCAGTCGAAAGGCCCTTTTTAAAAAATACGATAAGCCATTTGCTTTCTTTAAGATCAATATTAAGACGTCAAGCAGTGAGACAATATGTCTCAGTTGGTTTTTAGCATTTCCATAAGTTTAACAGACTTGCTACAAATCCAAGCTCTTCTTAATTTGTAGGCTATGGGCGTTCATGGCCTTGCAGGTGACGACATGAGTACATATACCACTCATTGGGCCTGCTGCGGTGACACAAGTATCTGAGAAACAGTTGTATCTTATTCAAAGCGGGGATAGACAGATATAAATATTGTGAGCGACAAGGCAGAAGTACGTACAGAAGATTTACGTAGGTGTGTGCATTGAATTGGATAGCGAATATTCTGATCCACAGCAGTCAGGGCTTAACCAGACCGACAGAACCACTACGATCAAGCAAACAGACACAGAATGCACAAGATACGCACTGTCCAGTTTGCGGGAAAATGCAAGAAGATAAAGCTTGTGGAGAAATGAAAAAAAACCTCAGAGCACGTGATTTGATATAAGATGGATGTTGCTAACTACCTAACATTCATGTCTGATAACAAATAGTATAGCTAACAAGGATGATGGTCGATTGAGAACTGTGTCTCAGTGTAATTGTTGTTGGATGAATACTTGAATAGCTCTGGGGATTCCACCGTTCCGACTTCATTCTATTGGATAAACCAATGACTGGGAACTCTGACAGGAGAAGAACTGTTTTCTATGCTACAGTTCCTTCCTATACCTACCAGACATAAAGAAGCTCCCACTGAGACTAACCTTGCTACTGAAATGCAGCAAGTAGAGGCAAGGATGAACTGGGTTGAGTATAACTCGTGAGTATTTACCATATCGCTTCAAAAAAGACGGGGTTCAAGGCTTAATATGGTCAACGACCTAAGTCAGGTGGTATATATGACAGCTCCTGCAAACCTTGTCATTCGTTCGGTGGCCTGTGTTCAAACGTACTCAGTAAGCCTGATATTGTAGTATGTTGTTTATAGGTTTTGTATATTAGGTTTCAAATACGACTTCAACAGGCTTGGTGTAAGCGATATAGTTAAGTGCAGTGTGCTGTTGGATTTGCGTGTCATTAATCGGATATTGGCAGAAAACTCCTAAGTGTGTTTATATGGTTTCTGTCACATTGCACTGTTGCACCCTAGACAAAAAAGGAGCATGCAGTATTTTCCGTGGTACGCTGGCGATTGGGGATAACTGCTTTCTACGCATCATTCGTGAAGCTAGCCGAGGCTGGGATTAGTTGGATTTCCATCCGATGAGGTGGGCATAACAGATCAGATTTTGATATCATGTGTAAAAACAAGTGCTGAACCGGTAACGCACATTTGGGTGCTTGCTAACTGTTGGAGTATCCGCCGTAAACTCTGGCATTGTAGGATAAGTCGGATGTATAATCTCTTGGTCAGTTTTTCTGTGACTCATAAATCCACAGGACTCGACTTCGGGCGAAAAACGTTGTGATAAACCCTGTCAAGAGCCTTTCCGAATTTCTTTCTCCAAAAGCAATCGACTAGCAATAAGTTGGCAGCGCACTAGTGACTGAGGTTCTGGGCGAATAACTTGTGCACCTGCACGTGGTGCTGCAAAGAGACAGTGGTCTACGGCGGTGCTGAAGTCTTCGCTATTGTAAATGGGCGCACGTGATAGTATATACATTCTGTAAGGTCTTTACTTTCCTATAGCGAGAAATTGAGTGCGGAAAGCAATGAGGCTGCACAACATTTATCAACCTTCTTGAGGAGGTTGTGTGGGATTATGCTCAAACTCGGCGAACTAAGAATTTTGAGCTATGGGATCTTTCTAAGTAAATTACCTGAAGATATTCAGACGTACTGGACAAGATACTAGCCTCCGGCTACATTATTCATTAAAGTTGAGGCATTTCGAAGCTACAGACGACCGCCTACCATACTTGGTTTTATCAGTAGTAGATTCATTTAAATCATTCGGGTTGGTGATACTTGGTGTGTCTGACTTAGCCCTTGAATTTGTGGGTAGAAAGACGTAAATTATTCCAGTGTTTTCTTCCGGACAATTTCCAGGGTTCTTCTAGAAACCGGTCCTGTCACGCCTAACAGCAGCGCTACATTGATTGTCTAATACATACGGGCCTGCCCAGTACCGTCTCAATAGAAGTAGTCCGCAGACTGTTTCGGCACAATGTGAGCCAAAAGTTGAGTACCCTCCATCCTAGCGCTGTTAGTTGGTATATTTTTTAAAATCTCATTCGCTCTTTGATAGTAAGGCTGCTGATATTTTATTTCTATCAGCTTTCTGATTTTGTATAGATTCAGGTGTAAGGCTATCGTATATCTTGTTGCCTCCATAATTCTAGTAATGGACTTCCCATTTCGAGAAAATGGTGCATATTGAAACGTTTTGGGTTGCCGTTGCAGCTGTGACTCGTGAGGCATACGCTACTTTCGACAGGAGAGTACGATGTGGAAAACGAGCTCATGAACCTTCTTTAGAACAAACTGCTCGGTAAGCGTGCTATGTGAACAACTTCCGTCTAACAAAAAGCGAGGTTTTGATAGAATGTCACCTTGCCCAATTAACTGTATGGATGGGACATCTGCATTTGTTTGAGTGTATCATCGCGCCGGATAGAGTAGATGCCTCTCCTCCATTCTGCTGCTGACTGATGCGGATCAGAATGCCGAGTCGTCGTTTCTAATGTTGAGGTGATGAGCTCATTATGAGAAGGCTGGTTAGACATTCCATTATTTGCTGACTCGCTGTAGAAACATCCACTATGTTTCTGTCGGCCTGGCTTCATTCAATAAAAAGGCCTATGCTGTATTGCACCTTCAAACATGACTCAATACCCTGTTGGCTGGCAGCAGTTGAAATGGAACACAGTTTAGGAAAACCGTTCGTTTTATACAGCTGTTAATCAGTCAGTCGGCTTTTGAAACAAAGGCGAATTAGCCCTGTAATCTGAGAAAGATCTCCCTCCGAACAGCAGACGTCTGCAATGCTGATTAGGTGATTAAGTTGTGAACAAATTTCCGCTAGAAAAAGTTGTTTTGGGTAAGTTCTGGTCAGAAACTGCAATACGGCGCTTTCCACATTGAATACTTACATGTCTGGGTGAGGTTTGATATTCCTAAAAATGAAATGAAATCTTTTACTTGTGCGATTGAGCCAATTTGATCTTTCAGGCAACAGTTATGAAGGTCATGATACAAAAAATATCCATCGGTATAGGAGTGATTAGGATAAAAGTTGGTTGTGCGGCAACCAGAGTTGTATGTAGGAACAACAGGTTCAGCGATACCTCAAGCTAACAAGCATGCCTTTTCTACTGAAAAATAAACGTGGGTTAGGGAAGGTACTAATTCTGGTAAAACGTCGATATATCTAGTCAATTTTTCATAGTCAGTACGCCGATGTTTTATGAAAAACAATGCGATAGTATGCAAATAGAAAAGACAGCATTCAAAGAGAAATGTTCTAACTTTACTTCGTCGTATTCCATGTTCCCATAACCGAGACAGAACAGCGACATCAAACCAAGTGAACAATGCCAGAAAAAGTTCCTATTAACTTTTTCAACTAAAAGTTAGATGAATAAATTGGCCCTGTCGCAGAGAGTAACCAAGATCGATAATTCCTAATTTATAGGCAATTACTTCTAATTCTTCTTGCAAACCAACTGGTTTACGAATTAGTGTGTTATCCATCCACCGATTACAGATTAACTCTGTTGCCACAATAACCCAGCTGTACGAGAACCTAACTCCACACAGTGGGTTTATTTATAGTTCGTTGAACAACGATGTAAAGTATGTGCGTGGATACTATGTGATAGAGAAATGGGTAGGTGGGTTGCCGACATCTAATTTATTTATGTATACAACGAATATATTCTTGGTGAACTCAGCACATTGGGCTGAGCAGTACGCAGTTTGTGAGCCGTACACATCTGTCTGCAAGCTAGCTGATCAATACTTCACTGGTGATCAAACCTGTTCCATGATCATAAGTAGCACCCTGACAAGCACGTGCTTAGTTAATTTTATGAACACAATTGTGGGCGTGTAGTTTTAAAACGAGCCATTTTATTTTCCCATTCAAGGTGGACCTTACATCTAGCGAACAACAGCGTGGATTCGAAATGTTGCAGGCCTCCACATGTTTGAAAAAGGTTTGTGAAAAAATTGCTGACCCCGATGTACCAAACATTTTCTTTTACTAAAAACCGTACGCAATCACATGATGTTGTCCTGTAGTTAATGTTGGGCTGTTCAGTATTTTAGTGACATTTAATGAGCTGTTTCAGCTTTATTGATGATTGTCTCATTGACTGATAAACCATCTATTCTTTAAAACTTTAAGGTAATCATTTCAAACAAACATTTATGTGCATCCATACAGCATCATAAACCAAAGAATCCAATTAAGGTTTATTGGTGTATTCTCAGAAGCGTATTCAAAGAATATTCTAGATGTTTTTACCCCATTTTTCAGACATGCTTATTTCGCTGAGCATGTTTGTTTGAAGATGCACTAGAAAGTCAGTTGAGAACACCTATGAATTGCGGGACACAAATGAATTGAAGGAACTATCATGGTATGTCTGTTTTCCACCGTAGATCACAGGAAAACAAACGTTTTCAAGTAAGAGGTTTTAGATATACTAATCGTTTAGTGCCAACGCATGTTTCTAACATGCTACTTAAACAGACTACCAAGATGTCCCACTGCAAACCATGACAGTCGATGGATTAAAAATCAGACTGCAGCTTTTTACCGAATAAACATCTGTGATTGTTCACCAGTAACGATAGAAGACACGTCGTTTACTCTCTTCAGTCACGAACGTAAAACATTGGAATGTATAGGACATGCGGATAACAACAACAATAGAAACAACCAACGTTTGGGTTTACACAAAACAAGGACTGTTATCAGTTCCAGGGCAGACAAACTGTGTGAGCCAACAGTTTATGCACAAACTGGACCGGACGGCGAGTATTGATCAGCATAGCTTCGGAGAAGGCAAGCAACTTCGGATTCCGACTAATGCAGTGTATCTGCCCTGGAACTGATAACAATCCTTGTTTTGTGTAAACCCAATAGTTGATTGTTTCTACTGTTGTTGCTATCCACATGTCCTATATATTCCAATGTTTTACGTTCGTGACTGAAGGGAGTAAACGAAATGTTAACATCTCGCGACGTACGTCTTCTATCGTTACTGGTGAATTGGATCAAGGGAACGCAATGTTTTAAATATGTGATTGTGTTGGACAAGTCTGTGCTTTATGAAAAGGACTAGTTACATGAATTTTCGAAAAGTTTCACAGTGAAAGATTCTCTATGTTGAGCCTACGTTTTAAACTAAACACTATTACTCCACATCCATATCTGACGAAGGGACAGTAACAATAAGAATCTGTAATAGTATTACGTTGTCATTTCGGAAGTCTGTTAAAGTGAGTTGTTTCCTTGTTGTATCGTTACACCGGAGGTGAACAGGCTTATTCGTGCTTACTCCTAAAACCCAGCGGTCTGTTATAGAATGTCCATCTGGCTAATAAAATTCACTCGTGAAATAGGCTGTTCTAAATAAGTTTTTTGAATTGCTGGAGTTGCATTCTTCCATAAAGTGTTTCCATTCTGACGTACATCACCTAGGTTTGGCGCAACGGTCTCATCAATGCAGTCTTTATTCACGTATTAGGTGGGGTCGCTAACATACATGTTTTGATAGATCAAAGCTTTCTCTTGACATATCCTATCTACTGCTAACCAACATATCTTTCAGCCTATTGTGGTATACGTACCGTAAGCTCAGCTAGATTTCTACTCTCACCTGAAATCAATCTTTTAGTTTTGCATTCTAATATTTATCCGCTTCAACGATTGTTTATTATTAACATTCAAATTTCTGAAAATTTCCTTTTTAACGGCACAGTGGAAATACGGATACACATCTGTTATGTTTGCTTATTCTGACGTGTACATTTTTGATGAGCTTGAGGAAGATATTTCAAATTGACCTAATCGTAAAAGTTTTAGCTTTGACTGAGTATGAACTAATTGTACAGCTTGTCAATTTCCGGTGACATATTGACGACAACACAGTCTGAGCAGAGTGGATAGTGTAGCACAGATAAGCAAGATGCAAGTTGATGTAAACTGTTTATACTGTCGGGTCACAGAAAACTGGCTCTTTTTTAACATGACCAAGTGTAGTGCCTCAACTGAATGACCCTCTGGACCATTTTTAGCGGTGAGAAACCGCGTATCACTACTAGTGAAACAGAACTAAAAGCGATGACATCATCCCGTCTCCAGGCTTCGAAGCAACTGTTCAACAGTCAAATTCGGTTTGTGAATTAATAGCAAGGTTGTGTAAATTATGTCACTCAAATTGCTTTGCCAATATGCTCAACTCTATGGCATATCTTTAACCAAAACTAAACATTCATGACAGCTTCTTAACCGAGTGAGGTTCAAATTTCTTACCAAGAAGGCATGAAACCGAGCCACAGAGAGGGTTATGATTTTTGTGTTCAGGTGATTGTCAAGTCGGATCCTTTAGAACGGAAACATTAGACATCAGTTTCGTCCTTGTTACAGCCCAGCAAGATCGCTTATTTTTGTAACGGTCGAGATTTCTTTTTTGGTTCAGATTGTTGTGCACCAACCTCGACGATAACCCATTATTTAAGCTTATAAAAGACACAACTGAATTATAACATGTGTTCGTTCAATCGATAGCCTATGGAAAATTAAATCTTGTTTCAATGTTCCGAAAGAGACTTTATCTCTGCTTGCCTTCACTGCGTAGAGGTTGTGACCGGAGGTTCGACTCAGGAGGAATCGTTTCGTTAGCCAAAACCCTCAATTACTCAGCACCCACTTGAATGACCACCGAATACGACTGGTGTATATGATCGTTTACAAGATTCAGAAAATCTGTGCTGTTTAGATGGAAGCTTGAAGTAATTCCTCACGGAATTCGATAAGGCATTGATGACCAAAGTAGAAAGTAATGGGGACATCTCCACCAACCATACAAAGGAAACTAAAGTTTCAAAAGAGCTCTCATTTTACCTTCTAGTAAAGGCATCAGAAAACAATTTGCCCCTTTAATGAATACTGAAGTCCAGCAGACGTATTTTCAAGCTGTAAAAAACAGTCCTAAAATGCTTAGTAGGTGATTGGTGGTTCGCTGTAAACAAATCAGAGTAGCCAAACTATGGCTAACCATTATAGATGGTTTCCATCATCACAGCTGTGACCTCTAAAGTAAACGTTAATGATAACGTGAACCCTGTCGTGATTTGAGTGAATTAGGAGTGAACTGAAGATGTTTGCAGATTGAGAAAAGTGAAGCAACAAGGGACATTTCTTTGTGAATGCTTTCGTTTTTTTCGTAATTTGTAAAAGCTGCGCATTTCAGTATTTGAAGATACACGTGATTGTTTAAGATAAAAGTCTTAAAACAGTGCTGGTTACTATGGTTTTATATATCCATTATTTAGCAGTAGCACCTGTTATTGCATTGCTGTTGACGCTAATGGTTTTCACAGTGCTGATAACGATGACAACAGTTTTTTTCTGTTTATCGTGAAGGGGTTTGAAGCCTGTTGCGGAACGTAGGATAAATGGTAAGCATCAGAAATACACTGTCGGCTGTCACCACTTCACGACAGGTACCGCATTCTCATGAGAGGGGATTGAAATGTTATAATGGTCTATGAACTATGGCTTGGTTTAACGCACAATTCAAAAATACCTTACTGACTTATTGATTACTTCAGGCTAAGGGTGTGCATCACGGTTTTAATTGCACTATACTTATCTTTTGCCGCTTTGTATTCATAAGGCTTTTTGTCGTGAGTACTCTTAGGTACTGTTACTAGTTCTTGAAAGTTTTTACTTAACGGAAGTTGATTACGCATTTTCTTCTGAACACACCAGAGCTGCTTCCGCGTACAGAATATCTTTAGCAAACCATGGCAGTTTATACAAAAGTTCAGGTGTCTTTTGTCACACAACCTATTGAAGCTGATTCCATAGGTGCTTCGTGCTAGATCTTTCTACTTAAGCAAACACCGAATGAAATGTTTTCTTTGCATTCGCCTGTTGTTGTGTTTCACTAGTCGGACCAACTTTGGTGTTAACCATGTGATCACGTGACATGTGTTAGCCACAAATACATGAATAATCAATACGGAATGCGATATTTTTGTAACTATTGATCTGCGTTTTATGGCAAATTTGGAAGTTTGCTTCATTAATTTCGAAAATGATTGCTTTGTTTTGTGCAAACGTATCAAAATAGTTAAACTTTTTCAGCCGTTTTAGAGGTAACTTTCATAGACTTTGGTGAAAAGCAGGTTTGAAAACTTCCCTAAATTAACTGTTTATAGATTAAACTGTCGTACAACGACTAACTCGTAAAACTTGTTCTGACTGAGACCTTGACACACATTCCTCAAAATCAGTTGTGTGGTTTGTCTGGGAGTTGTTGTGCGTGACAGACAGTAACAGGTTCGGCAAAATTATTTGCCGCAACAGACTACCATATTTGCTGTTAAATATACTGAAGAAGTAACTGTACTGTGGTTTTGCCGACGTAAAACTGGATAATAATCGGAAACTGTAATCGAATAACAGACTGGTCAATAGTTCATAAGCTCTTCGTTTAAAATTGTTGACATTTGTTAAGCTGATGGAGGAAAATGAATTATTGTCAAACGGTTGTAAAATAAATATTCAAAAAGAACGAAATTACTCGGTATATGGTTAGCCGATATCTCGTTTGTCCGGATAGTTACAGTCCCTTCAAGTTCGTCAATACCTTATATATATATATATATGTCAAAGAACGTTTCCAACCGGTGATGCCGGTAGTCATGCCTTGCTCAACTCAACGGAAAGTACCTCCAAGACATACTGAACATGGTGGTCAGGGATTTCACAGACATAAGTACGCCATCACTTGATGACCGTGCAGTTTATTCTAACCATCAGTGGTGTGAAATTGCCGAAACTTACTAGTTTCTCAATACACGCCGATGGACTCTAGCATTGTTCAAACAACTAATCAGTTCGATACAGAGTGACTGAGGGATCCGCCGTTAATAAAAGTCTGGGGGTTCGTTTACTTGTTCTATACAAGTGAGTTGGGTTTCTCAACCACAAAGTAGAACTGGGCCCGTGCAAGCCGTCTAAATCCACATTTAAACTATTGATTGAACCTTTTGAAACGATATAGATGACATGGAATTTCGTGCGCACTACTTGCCTTCGCTATAGACATCTTTTCATAAGTATTACTAGCTGATGATTTGTCTACTCAGCTAAGTGAGAAGGACTTGACAATTAAGTAATGGCTCTTCAACCAGATTTAACGCCGTTACTGGTTTCATCATTGTTTTGGCCCATCTTATAACAGTAAGCTGAGATTGCTTCTGACTTTCAATCCTTTTCTGTACTAGTCAAACATAGATCCAGAAGCTGAGCTACATTCCAATCTTCCAGTCATCATGGCTCTTGCTGTCAAATGGCATTACATATTTACATGTTACCAGGTTGTTCGAACTGTGTTAAACAAAATCATTCGAAAATTGAACCGGCATCGTCTGCTCTCTACTGTTGTCAAGTAAATCGAGAACGTTGCCATGGGCGTGGAGTAATGTGTTCTAACAAGTCATATTTCCCAATGGCTACGGCTGCAGGGAAGTTGGTCAAAAGTCTAACAGTTTTGATTTATATAATCCAATAGTGATAGAAGACGTATATCCAGGAATGTTCGTTTTTTGTTTGCTCTCTTTAGTTACGAATGCAAAACATTAGGATATATGGGACAGTGGGACAGCAACAACAATAGAAACGGTCAGGGGTTGAGTTTACATGGAACAAGGACTGTAATAAGTTCAAGGGCAGACAAACTACATGAATCAACAGTTTATGCACGCATGGATGGCGAGTAACGACTGACGTTGCTTCGAAGAAAGCAAGCAATTCAGGATTCCGATTGCACAATAATATTTGGCGGGGTCAACAGGATGACCTGTTTTCATGATGTTTTTTTCAATTAGTTGTGTCGGATTTCAGTTCACTTGTTCCTTTGCTATTGTCTGTTGTCTCATCGTGCGTAACAGACACTTAAGTGTACGTTCAGCCATTCTTTGTCGTAGGCACTGATCTGTTCTGCCAATACAGACGTCATCGCAACTGCAAGGGAACTGGTGGATTACATATGGGACAGAACATTACGGTAGGTCACGATTAGGAACAAGCTGAGTGACACTCTTAGTTGTGATTAACAACCGCAGCTCAGCGGTTAGACCAAACTGCAGTTTTCGACTTATATCGGTTGTGATATGATCACCTTCGAAACGTAGGTTCAAATCTGCCTGTTTATCAGGAATCGTACTCAAGGCAGTCCTGATCAGTCTTTTCTGGCTGTGAATATCAACGAACATCTCTTGATATCCTTTTACAAGCAACATTTTGCTTAATCTTTCTTCCTCTCCTTGCAAGCAGTCTTCGGTATAGATTTTCCGGGCTCTATGAAACAGGATTTGCACGTGATCTTGTTTATGGATAATTGACTAACAGAGGGAAACCCGAAATGCTGACCGATCCAAGTGTCCTGGCAGTGCATTGAGCGCTGTAATATACCATCCTGCCGTCTAGTGAGTGAAATGTCTAGAAAAGATAAACTGTTGTTTGTTTCCTCATCATGACAAACAGGAAGATTAGGATGAACGGAAGTAAAGTGAAACAAAATGAATATTAGTGACAAAAATCAAAATATCATCTGCATGTTATTTGTGGAGGCTGACACCATCAGTATCATCAGAGGGTTGTAATTCAATCACTCCCAAAAGTATATTCGCAAGTATTGAGCTCAATGGACAACCCACTGCTATACTGTCAACTCGGGTATAAGATGGTCCTCCAAAATCAAAACCGATATTCTTTGTGCACAAGAGTTTAAGTTCCTTGATGTAAACAGATAAATCAGAAACCGTTTTTTGCACAATGTATCTCTCGGATACATTTCGTTGCATCTCATCAGGTAAATTCTGTAGTCTGTGGGTTTATACAGCAAAGTTCAATGGGCATTGTGAAGCTAAACAACAAAACCAACAATCACACGCACATTCATACACATTCATGCACATCCATTACCAGGGCAATTTGGTACGGACGAACAAGTCTTTCTGTACACAGAGAGGTGACTTCCATTTGCTAGTTGCTACCGTCTCCGCACACCGGACAGTACCTGAACTTTCACAGTTTTGTGCCTATCAAGTACAAGCGGGGTCTGGTGAAGACTTTGTTCTATCGCGCGAGAAGGATTTGTTCAAGAGGAACACTGGTCAAAGAGATGTTATTGTTGATAACCACGCTCAAAGAAAATGGCTATCCATCGGTATTTGTCGAGAAATTCAGCAAGCAAAAGCCGGCTGCCGCGGAGTGGCTAACAGCTCCCAAACTAAATTTCTACCTCCGTTTGCCGCTTTCTTGTTTAGGTTCACAACGTCCGCTGAACTTTTCTATATCAACTCACGGACTGCAATGTGTACCTGATGAGATACAGCGAAATGTGTTCGAGAGATACGTTGTACAGAAGCTGTTCCTGACTTTCCCGTGCAATTTTGTTACGGGTAAAGATTGATTTGCTTTCCTTGATTTAGTCAACTGAGAGACAAATAGTAAATTCTGATGAAAAGTAAAACTGCATGAAAAACACACTGTTTCTCGAGTGGAAAATTTTGTAAATACGGAGTCCACATCGATAGAATACATCACAAGTGAACTCAACGATACGTTCACTGAAGTTTATGACAGTTCGAAAAAATCTTCAACGCAATGGGGTTAAAAGTCTGACGGATGGGATAGTGAACGTCTACAAGCCATCTGGCAAGCTTGTAGTAGGTTGAATTGTTCATGCACAGAAATGGCCTTAATGGGACACCAAACTTGTTTTGTTTTCGGAGCAAATTTCGATTGTGGTGTACCTGTTCCGGTTGGTTTCTTCTATCTAAATTGAAGTTCCGATATGTATCTGTGTAGTAGTAAAATTTGGAGCTTCCTTGAGATTTTCCTCTATCAAGATATTATTGTCAGTTGCACTGTCTTTATGAAAGTTTTGTATGTACGCAACGATAACTTTCATTTTGGATTCATAATCATAATAAGTGTACAGAACCTTTGTCTGTTAAGGGAAAACCACATCTTCCACTTCTCATAATCGTCAAACAGCAGTTCTGATGCACATGCGAATTTATGAAATTGCGCAAAATATTGACCAGCTCAGTTCGAAACTATCCGTCGTTGCTACCTGCATCTCTTCTACATTGTAATACTTCACGTTCGTGTCTAAAGAGAGTAAACAAAATACTAACATCTCGCGAAGTGTCTTCTGGCGTTACTTGTGAACTGTCACTGTTAGCAGTCAACTGCCCACATTGTCGAACATTGATGGTTTACAAAGATTATTGTATTGGGAACACTTTCGGTGGTAACACGTTTCATTTTTAAAGCATACGAGGAATAAACTTGAAATCGATGTAACTGTTTTGATCCCCCAAAAATGATTAGCTTGTTTCTGTAACAAACACTTTTGTGTTATCTGTTCCGTTCAGTTCATATTCTTTGGAAGTTGTGCGTCAGTGCAGACTCTAAGACTGCTGGTGAGGTGGTCAGGCTTATGCACTGTTTTGATCCGGCGAGCTATGCTGTCTAAGACTCCGGTCCTTTCAGGTGCAACCTTGTCAGACAGGCCAGAGGGGAGCAG
>JTDE01021961.1:14974-30490 GCA_014338405.1 Paragonimus skrjabini miyazakii | reverse complement strand
GATGATATGCACTACTGACGAGCTCCGATGAAAGCGAAACTCGAGTCTAGTGCTTCTTTTTGATAGGAGCCGACTGGAAAGTCTATGGGGATGCGACAGCTGTGATCAATTGTTGGTGATGTTCAACTAGAAATTAATCAAATTCCCGACTACTCATCTATAAATAGGTTATCGGTATATTTCATTCAAGAGGACACGTCATCAGATGACTGGACTATTTGGTTTCTCTAACAAGTGAAAGTTGGGTTAACATAATTTCAAAAACAAAGTGACTGAACACAAACGTCAAACAGTGATTCAAGCTGTGGTGCTAATTCAACGTCGCACTGACCTCAGCTAGGCAATCAATGCGAACCGAACTGATTAAATTAGATCGAAGTTGAACGTTACTCATATTTAATCTCAGCTTGTACTTCCGGTTGGACTTCTCAGCCAGCTTCCTTCGCTAAAATGCAACAGATTCGAGTTTTTTTCACGTTAACGATTGTTGGGAATGTATCAGCTTAAAGTGACCACTACGAAAACTCTCGCCAGGTTTATGTGAGGCAACGATGTTGATCATTGCATCAGCGATCTCACATTAAACACTTACGAAAAATGTGTTGGCAACTGTTACAACCTGTTTAAGACCGCTCAATGGAAGATTAAGCGATACTCAGAAACGTGGCATAAAGATTGGACATTCAGTCCGTTAATATATTTTCCATATTTGCACGCAAACAAAAAACAATGATAAGCAAAATTGAAATCGTGATCCCATGACGTTAGAAAAATCAGCGTCTATTAGCCATAGAGGCACTATTTGAACGGGAATGAGAAGCATTATGCACTGATTTTATCGAAAAGTTCCGTAAAATTTGTTATAGGACCACTATAAACCGATCGCCGACATGACACTAATCCGTCTCTTGTTCATCCAAACAACAGGATATATCCCGTCTACAAACGGAACTGGCACTTGCTAATGGGACAATCAACGCGAATAAACTGGCATACGAAGCAAGAATTCAAGAGTGAGTTCCAATTACATATATGTTTGAATTCGGATGGTACCTAAAATCGACTTTCTGAATTTGTGTGACATTCTGTTGTGTCCTAAGTTTGTTTGTAACAGTGAAGTCTAATGCGAATCAAGTCCGTGGAAATTGAAGCATATCACTACAAGGCCTGCGTAAACAATTCCACAAATTGACGCAGTGGACTACCATGAAAAAACTACTGGCTGGTGTAGACCAACAACTAGTGTTTTCATTTGAACGACATATCGGCGAATTTTCATCACAGAAGAATAGATATTGAAATGTTGATAATCTCGAAATTTATTCTGTTAAATGGTACTAAAAACTTCTGCTAAAGTTGTGGTAGTCACCAGTGTTGGTAGACATTTTTATAAAGTTTGAAAATTCTTTAGGAAATAAGCGAGTCTCCTCATGTTTGAAAAATACTGAAGTACCAAGAACTCGAAATACACTGACGATTCTAGGAGTCGTCAACCTTTGGGGAAAAAAGGACTCCCCGCCAATGATATACCGAAAAAGTTTGATAAATATTGACTTTGAATAAATTAGATAAGAGCTAATTGTAGATTAGATTATTTTTACTCTTTTCGAAACAGTGATAAAAACGTGTCCATTTGAATTGTCTCGGATGAATCGATCAACTTCAGTGTTGATTGTTCTAACAATCTCTGGACGGTAGTATGTCACTTGGATTGTTTGGTGAATCCCATATGACAATAAAACAGTCAGTCAGAGGTATCCAAATATCAGACTTCCGGGTTTTTGCAGCTGCTGGAGTAGACAAGGTATATGGACATGTTTTAACAAAAGTCAATTCTGGACCAGCCGAAACCCGATATTTCACAGTGTGTTCTTATCCCAGCTGACAAACCAGATACACCACCTATTAACGAAACGTATTTACAGCTCTCTGTATAGCGACCTCTTTATAAGCGAACACACCCACAGAGACTGCCTTCAACGACAGGAGGATTTGGTTCAAGCCGGAAATTTCAACACAAAATCTAGTTTAACTTATACATCTTCAATTAGAGAACAGTTCGCTCCAACTGTGCTGATAACTGCTGTATGAATTATGTCGAATTGTTGATTTTAATGCCAGCGATGTGGTCCAAACATCATTCCGGATAGCTTCTGCAAACTGATCACTTTAATTCAATGCCTATTTGCATCCTAACGTTTTCTACTTAGAAACCAAACTGATACTGTGACCTTAGTGTGGACTAGGTTTTGTTGCCAATTTGATGTGTGACCACATGCTTTGTTTAATGACCGTGATCAACTAGATTAGACAGTATGTACCCGTGTGCTCATATTACCAACGGGGTTATCTTAATAGCGCTAGGTGCATGGACCGGGTAATACAAGCATTCAAATTTACGCTCAGTATGTGTTCAGTGGAAAGGTTATGCTTGAGTTCCGGATGACCTAATTATTGTCTCTTTAGAATGGGATAAAACTCTTTAAAAAGAATGAAAAAAGGGAAACACACGGCAAAGTTCCTGCGTTTGTTGGTGAATTCATACATAACTAAAGGTACACCTACTGGAGATTTTGGTGTGTGGGAAGTCATTTTGAACGATATCACCATATCTACGATCAGAAGCAGTTTCCGAATACGCTGAACGGACATAGAGGAGTTAACAGATTTTACCGTTCTGAAGACTTGTTGCAGCTGAAATGTTACTACAAATACACTGCTGCAGGTGTTAAGATGGTCAGCATTTGGTGAATACTCCCCTATATGTAAGTTAACTTCACAATTGTATCCGGCCTTTGAAACAATGAGTTGTAGGTTGCTAATCAATAAATTTATACCCCGTAATACAAACGACAATGCTGAGAAAATTGAATTCGAACCAGCACATCTCGTTTGCTTCATTAACGGAGTTTGTATGTACCACCATTCTTTCAGATGTTTGCAATTAATTCGCTTTGGTTACCATAGCTAGTGATTTAGAGGGCCTAGAAAATTGTTGAAAAGCCTAACGCAAGCCCTACTGAGCTTATTGGGTTAACAAGTCACTTGCTCTAGATGCTTATCAATGCGACATAGATGAGCTGGTTAGTCTGTTCCTAAAAGCAATCATTCGCTAAAAAAGACATTTACTTGGATCATGTAGAGGCCACCCCAACGAATGTGTTGTTTTACTAGAGTACAAGCTGTGAAGAAACTGAGATTACGTTGTGACTTAAAAAGTACTGTAAGAGAAACATCTTCCCGGTGAACCGTCAGTAACGTATGCCTTTTTAATCACGCCGAATACTTACCATGTGAGAAGTGAATCATACTGTAGTAGAATGAGTAATGATGAGTCAGTTTGTACACCTGTCACTGTTCTCTCAAAAGACATTTCTTCATAGTTGGTTTACACATTGATATTCAATGTTTTGTTACATTCGAATGGGATCTTCGTAAGATTTTCTGTTCGGAATGAGTACACACGTACATCGGAGTAATAGACCTACAAATGATCACGACAAACGTAATACAGTGGACTTAGTGTAGAGCTTTTCAACTGTGAAGTTTTCGTGCCGTATAACGTCTGAGCAATCAGTTTGAGTCCATTGGGTTACAGGCTGGTAATTAGCATAGCGTCCACCAGTTCACCCGCTTAAATGATGTGATGAATATACTTTGCCTGTTAATCACCATCGTAATGGTCTTCGATTACGTTTAGATCAATGCTTATATGATCCAAAGACTCAGCCTTCTTTATGAAAGACAAACTGTTCATACCGGTTTGTCTGTTCAGAGTGTCTTTTCAGCTAACACTGGCGGCAAGCATAACCATTTATGAGTAGAGAACGCAAACCAAATAGATAATCTCGTTTTGTTCAGAAATGCCTATGCACATGTTTGAAATCACCCGAAAATTGATTGTTGTCTCCATGAGAAGTGCACGTTCGTCTTTACGTTCAATAATCTTTTCAAATTGCAGTGACCTATTTTGCCACTGTTTTGAAATGCTTGCTGATTTCTACGAATTAGATTATATCAGAAATATAATCAGAGGTTTGTGATCATCCGTTGCTTACTTTCTCAGTCACATCTTACGTGAAGTCCAAGAAGCTGTTCACACCGGCAAGCATTCTAAAGTAAACACGTGCACTGAGCCTGCAAATGACGTAACGCAAACTTGAACGCTTACCATTATCCCTGCAAAATAAAACAAAGGAACATTGGTTTAAAAAGTTTCACTCAGTAATTTTTCGATGGCTGCGTGCCATATGACTTGAAATCATTAGTGGCAAAAAATATGGTGTCTACATATTCAGCTAACTCGTCATATATAAGCATATTTATTTCTTACAAAGTTTGGATATGCAAGACTTATTGGACGATAGTACGCATGATTGACGTCAAGTGGGCTCAAATGATTTCCAGTTAAACCAACTTGCTTTTCCTCCTTCATATAAAATGTCTTTACTTTGCACTGGACAGAATGTCTGCACGTCACACGGATTTAATCCAACAGTTGGAAGCGACTCAAACAAGAATGAAGCAACTTGTAGACGAAAATTTGAGTAAGTTGAGTTTGGTGTGCCTGTGGCATATTTGCCCAAGCTAAACCAGTTCACTGCTGCAAACGTTTTCATATAATTAGGTAATCAAAATAATGCTATCTTACTGAGCTCTTCAACGAGCTGTTGTATGTATCAATGGGAGGAAGGGGTCCGGTCCGTCATTTACCCCTCGCATATTTAAACTTCAAATGTTATACTGCGTTCTGTTCAGTCCACAACAAACAAAGTCATTTAAAATATTTGTTTTCACAAGTGGTTAATTGTCATCAAAAACTACTTTGGCAGACTACACTGAGTAAAACAGTGCATACGAATATTCAGATCTGATAGAGCTTGCCAATAGTAAACATCCTCGAGACCGTATGTAACTGAAATAGAATATAAACCACAATTTCTTTGCCTATTCATCATTAATCACCAAGTGTGTGTTCATGTATATTCATGAGCGTTTGCAAATAGACAGACGTGTATCCAAAAACACTGACTGTATTAAGATAGAAGACAGAATTTCCAATATGTTCGTCAACTAATCGAGTTATGGTAATCAGTCATTCTTAACCATTTTCAATTTCCCTTCACGAGATAATGTATAATTATGAATACTCTCTTCCGATTTATTTGACCATCTACAGATTTGCTGTGCCGCATTAGTGCCAGCCAGAAAAACAATACCAGTGGAAATACAAGTCCTCCTCCATCCTGCCCGCTTCCACTGACAATTCACAGTCCACTAATTTTCGACTTTGCAAGCAAAAAATATTCATTAACTCTGGACACACTCCTGAATTCATTCGATACCAAGTGTCCAGATTCTCCAAACAATTCCGTCTCCGATCCAGCCACACCCACTACATTTTCCGAATCTGTATGTTACTCACCCGATAGTTCCCACCGGTCAGAATATAACGGTAGTAGCCTCTCGCCAACCTCAACAACCGTGTTCTCACCAAACCAGCAGCAGACCTCGGATGCACACGGAAAAATGGATTCGACATTATTAAACATGTCAACGTTCTCAGAAACTACACAGTTTGCGGAACCTAATTGTAAATGTTTTACGGGCGCGAAATCACTATACAAATGTTGCTCCTCAAACGCTCGTCTTCAAAACAAACTCTTACGCTGTTCACAACAAGTGAGCAATTATACATAACAACCCAAAATAGCCTTACATTTTCAAAATCAAACGTGAATTCAAAACGGACTTAAAAATAAATGTCAGGTAACATGCGGAATATGAGAGTGTTCTCTGAATTCTTTGGATGTGATTGCATTACCATGTTGTTTTCAATAAAATGTTGTTTTTTACTTATCTAGTTGTTCAAAGAAATACGGAACGTTAACGACTTAAAGATCACTGTGGCTGCCTACCAGATGGCATTGGAAAACCAATTTAAACGCCATCGAGAACAATCTCGCCAACTCTCCGTATTACTTTCCTATCTTCCAGAAACACTAAACTCAGGTGGGACACAAAATACCTAACAGGCATGTTTGACAATTATATAGTATATTCGCTTATATACATATTTCTGATAGTTTCATAACTTTTCTTCTTTAATTTTCTAGGTAATCCATCATGCATTCCATCAACAAAGCCCTCACAGAAACCTTCAGACAAAACGCAATTACTGAAACAAAATACGGTACCCAGTTCAAACGAGATACGCGAAAATCTCCTCAACTGTTTGTGTCAAAAACTTAGGCAAGTAATACTGACACTGCGAGAGAACCCCGCTTTTCCCATGCCAGCTGGGAAATCGATAGATCGTAACTCGTTCTTGTCAACAGTCCGCCAGAAAAGCTTCCGTTCACAAAATATGCGATCAACAAAGTTAAAAAACCGACAACGGCGATTCTCATCGGCAGACGAGTTGCCTACGTCGCAACCGAGCAGTCCTCCTTTGTCTTCACTCGGATATTTTGAACGAAGTGAAACCGGAATGCAAATTCGACTTGCAAAATCGTTGATAGATTTAAGAGAAAGGGGTCCAGGAAGTGACATTTACATCCCGAAAAACCCTCCAGCTCAATTCATGCAACACAGAACCAGCTTATCTGATCGCTATAGACGAAAACGTGCGGTGAGTTTAGTTTCACGCACATTAACATTTACGATGTGATGCCTGTACGTCGACTGGATGCGTTACAGTCGGTATATGGTTATCTAACTGGCTATTTACGTCAGATATGTCTGGATTTAAAGCAACTTGAAATGCAAGCAAATTAATTATGTTAGTAGATAAAGTCGACTTCTGTTTAAGTAACAATCAAAAGGATACACAGATTTCATCTCCACATACATAACAATAAAAAGTGTGTTTACATTGTTACTACTTTACACCAGCTAATCAACCAAGGACTGGAACAGTGGTCCTTGATTTTTGGGCCAGCGACACAGCTTTGGATATCATACTGTTAACAAAAAACGTGAAAATAATTTCTACATTATTTTTATTTCCTCACTCTTGTACAGTGACATTATTTGATGTCCGACAACCACAGATCACTTGACTGAATACTGAATCTACTATCGATCCAGCCCACACATCCCGATCGATTTGCTTTAGGATCCACGGGGCATTAAAGGAAGGACCTATAAATTGTGGAATCAAAACTGAGTGTTTCCCTTCAAAATGATCTGATTTGGAGAACTGTCTCAATCTACCATCTTCAAGCCTTACGTTTAACCAGCTCAATGGATTCAATTGAATCATGCATGGCTGTGCCGTATCTATTGTAAACATTAGTGAAAGTTTTTTAGTTTAACATAAACTGCCTCTGGAGTTAAAAATGGCATTTGACAAGGTCCTCGCATTTTAGATACTGAATGCAGGAATGAAACTCACTCATGAAATATCACTAGACGAACTGGGATACACTTTTTTAAAACTTTAATGACTTTACTCACCAGGAAAATCGGTGCACAAACCGAGAAATGATCACCTTCAGATTAACTGTTGCATCAGATATCCTTTTAACGTAAGCGATGGGTGAACAGACAATTAAATTGACACACGTCAAAAAAAACATTATTCTCATATAGATTGTGTATCACACACAATTGGTCACAGCTGTCGCATTCTCACAGCCTCTTAGGTCAGTCCCTTTCAAAAAGAAGCACTAGACTCGAGTTTCGCTCTCATTGGAGCTTGTCAGTAGTGCATATCCTCGCCACTGCCGGGACTAGAACCACGGACACGCTGTTCATGAGGCAACCGTGTTTACCACTGCGCCATTGACCTCACGTTAGGCACGACCGAATTATCTTATGTGAACACTCAACCACTTTCGCTTATGAGTAATGATCAGGTTGCCCGATCGTCGCGATAGGAGACAGTATAACTGACCTGTTAACTTCACTCGATGACCCCTCCACTAGGACTTCTCTCCAAGTTGAAATCACAGAAATCATTGACTCGTTGAGCGGTATTTTGATTACTAATGAGTAGTAGGGGATGTTGATCTTCATATAAACTGAACAAAATTGTTTTGTTTACAGAAAATGTAGGCTGAATGAGCAGTGATTGTTCTACTAACGCATGCTAGAGCGTGAGGTACGCAAATCGTTTGAAGGGAAATTTGAATGTCATACTTTCATTCCCTGCAAAGTACATCTTCAAAATAAGATTCTACACTCATACCAAACGGAAATGCATCCAAAACAAACTTTTTGGTCAACCTGTGCCAATTTGTTCACTGGCTCTTATTATTAGTGCTGGATTTGAAAACCTTTTCAGAAAAATTTATCATAACATAAATCTGCAGAAATCAAACATTTGAAAGATCGAATCTCCTTTCATTATAAGCGAGATTTTTAATTAATCTTTCGTCTATTTCAAGGATGCATCAAGTTAATTATGTTGCCAGTAGAGATCTCTGAAATGTGCATCGCATACTACAATATTTGTGCATGTTTGTCATCTCAACAGCATCAAAACTATCTCGACGAAACTGTTTTCAGATTTTACATATTTCCGGCTCAGTAAGACTCACAAAGATGTTGTACGCTGGAAACAAATGTTGCGCCTGCAGTATTACTGACGTGCTTTTGTTTTTTCTCCATCCTACCCCTCAATTCACTGAGTGAATTGCATTTCAGTGCGCTTTTAGAGATAATCTCCCCCTGGGTTTTGCAGATTTGTTGAGATCCTCACTGGAATCTGGCCATTCCGAAACATCGGGTTCACGCAAAAATAGCAGTGCTCTTGACCTATAAAACGCGTCTGTTGGTGCGCTGTTTTGCTGGAGCTTCACAGTTCCATGCGTTTTTCATCCCGAATGATAGACAAAAACCCTGCAGCATTGTCTTGAAAATGGGCATCTAATAAGAACTGACTCTGAAGACGCACTTCAAGTGTACACTTATTGAATATCACAAACTTGAATGTGGAAAACACGATTATCTTCAACGAAGCCACGCCGTTAATAATTTCTTACAAAATAACTTTAATCTTGCCATTAACACAAGCGCAGCACCAGTAAATGCGAGGAAACAAACCTTTAATCAAACACCGTCATATTTATTGTTGGTTCATTGAAATTCTCTTCTTCATCTTTATGTCAAATAGCAAATTAGTTCTTATTGATATCCTTTGTGAAATCGTCTTTAAAAGCTTCACATACTCGTTGTTCTTTTGAGACCGGACGAATGGTTAGACGACCCCCTGTTACGATAAGGCATTTAAACATCCTCCCTAGTTAACATTTTTGCATCAGGTGGCATCCATTACATCGAGATTTATTGCATTTTTGTATTCATAAAATAACATAGCTATCTGAGGGTGGTTCAGATGGTATTTTACTGGTACAGTTGTGTTCCATTTCTTTTCACCGTATCACGTGTTGTTGCATTGTAACATGTTGCTGGACATAAAAACGTTGGTTCACAACAATAGTCATTGCCTGGTCTTTATTTGTTGATCAATGAGTTGACCGTAAGAGATAAATTTTGATCAGTCATATGACTAGTTTGACAAGTGTGCTTTTTCTTCCACTGAAAGTCAAATGTTCGCGAATTCGCAAAGGTTAAACCAATACATTATTCCATTATTGCTATCACGGTCACATCTTACCTATTGTTGACCAGGATGAATGCAATAAAGTCAGGACTAAACAGTTCCAAACTTTTTGTTCACCAACCACATGAAGTGATATTAGATAGTAGTAATGTCATTAATATCATTCAGTGATTGGGATTCCCAAAGTTTGGTACTCGCGTATAAGGACTTCTCAACTGTATACTGTTGTTAACCATGCAACACTGTATTTGACGGACAGGTAGCTTCGATTTTCCCCCTTTTCGCGTTTTTGTTGTTCAGATTGTTTTTGGAATCATTGCTTATCCTTTACCTGAATGAAGCTGTCTAAATGTTTCTTCAAAGTAAACGACAACTAATAGGGAATTACACAATTCATCATTCCAGATCAGTTGCACACACAATCAGCTACGTCGTCTTACTCCCTACAAAAAAATTATTTCACAGCGTGACAGGTATTAATGTGAGTAGCGGTCTAAACTATCTGAAACTAGTGCATTGTAACCAAACATCTAATAGCACACTAACCTGAACATTGCATTATAACTCAACCTTTTGTGAGACGAACACATTTCTCACTTGTCTTAGCTGCTAAGCGTGTGATGCAATCGTAACACAATGCGATCCTGGCAATAAAAACTTGAGAGTGCCTCTCATTCTTCTTCAGTTCTTACAAAAAAGCAGAATATTTATACTTTCAAGGTTATTAGCCATTAAGTACAATTGCAACTAGTAAATAGCAATTAAAAATACTCACATCATTTTGGGAGACCTATAAGGTTCCATATCATTATTTGCGTTTACTGGTTCTCTGATCCATTAGACCGTTAGTTTTGTGCAGGTAGTAAAGAGTCGAGTGAACAGGTGACTGAGCCTTGCAGTAACATATATTTATTGATTTGTCGGTCAAAACATCGTTTTTTCACATTTAGCAACCAATATACTTCAGAATCACATAAATTCTATCATCAGTTGTTGATTGTCTTAATACTTTTCTGTTGCCGATTAATGTGTTGAAATGAAATAGTTTGTTCATAAGTAAAAACCGCTATTGTATTAACGCATACAATCTTGTCAGCTCCAGATCTAAGTTCTGTCCTTATTCAAGCCTATCAATAGTCTATATCTTCACCATGGTTATCAGCAAAAATCCAAGTTGACTCGTCCACCACTGACAATAATCTAGATACAACTAAGTTGCCGCATTCGACTGTCCGACCACATGCTGCGATGAGTATTACTCATTGTTGGCTTTGTTGACTTAATTCAGTAAACCAGTATGTTGAATCCTATTGAGATACGTGAGCTTTTATTGATATGTTACGACTGATACCAAATGTGAATTTCGCTCCATTTTTAACAAATAAGATTTTCAATGACCTCAAAATAAATGCTTGTCCTCAATTTTATGGAGGCTTTTGGAAAGATCTTCAACTGAATGTATAAAACATGCAAGTAGACCCTATTTTCTCTTGTAGTATTTTGCGATTTTCTAGAAAAAAAACAGTAATGTGTTTTTTATTCAGTACTGAACTTCATTTGTGTCGATAATGGAGGTTGCCGTTTAGTGCAAGAACATAACTGTTCATTCAGCTTCGAAAACATTCGACATTTAAATCACTGTTTAAACCAAGGCCATGTATTCTGTTAATTATTCACGACTCATTTTTGTATTACGGAATCTTTGGAACCCAGTACCAAGTAAAACTGTCAACAGACATATATCCATGTGGTAGCAATGATTTCCAGACATATGTGGCCTTAAACAACACTGATTTCAAAAAGTGGTTTAATGAGATAACGGCAAAACTGCCACAGAAAGAGATCGCTAATGTATGTGTTCTCCAGTGTGTAGTCAGCTTGCAACACTATAAGTTTGTCAAAAGGATGACCAGGCTTCTGGGGTTTATTTGTGATTTCTGTTTCAAAAATCGTTTGGTCGGCGATTTTTCTTTCACTCAGTCTGTGGATAAGTTGAATGCAAACAAAACATCTGACCTCTATACTCATCATATTTATTTGCCCATTCGAGGGTTGAACTGAGTGGAAACAAATTGTTGTCCACTGAAGTGGGCGAGAAATAAATATCAGTTTGGTCGAAACAGCAACTAGAACATCTAAATAAACGTATTAATTTTGTCAATAGCATTTTCAAAGACAAACCCCACAGAGGAACAAACGAGACTGTCGTGTGATGCTTCCTAACAAAAGTTGTAGCTCACACCTTCTTTCTTGCCTCACAGTTAGTTCTCCAGCTGTTGAAGTGGGTACCAAACATTCCCGAAGTACTTGGAGGAGGTAATTACCGTAGTAATCAATCGACAGCGATGAATAGTTACTCTGAGCAATGAGAATAGTTAGTATATGATCGTGGCTATAATTATCGGAGAGAAAAACACGATAGTTATCTTTTGCCTTTCATATCGGCGTTGACGAAAAGTATTTAGTATTATCTACTGGTGCTATGTTGTTAAAACCTGTTGCATTCCAACGGCTCCATAAAAGTGGGCTAGGAACATGGTTTGGTTCGAACACTGTTTGAGCTAACTGAATGCATTTGTTCCATGAACATGAAGAAGTTGCAAGTTGCTAGTCTGCAAGTTCACAAAGAACTTCAGGACCAAAAACTGACGGAATTCTGTAAGTCTCAGGTTTTCCAACAACCAGTCGTTTGATTATCACTTTCGGTAAGTCTTTTTCGCATATTTTTGTATTTCTTGAACCAGTCACACATTCCATTTCAACATTTTTCCGTCTTATCTCTTCATTGTTCACGTTTTTCTAAATTTCTAGGGCTTATTTCAAATCAAGATAACTCAAGGTCGCCACAAAATACAACGTTCATCGTAAACGTTGGCGCAGACTCCGACAATTGCTTAAGTAACGCAGCCGTAGTGATCGGCCAGTATCAACCAACTCAGCTTACCTAGGAATGCAGGAATGGTCAAACACAAGAACTCATTAGACAGGTTTTTTGAAACGTTTTCGAATGCAGTGCGCTTTATGCACCTAGGTAGATAGAACTTACAACTTGTTGCGTGCATCACTGACAAATGAGGGGCATTCAACAAATTAATCTTGAGATACACATTAATGCTAATCAACGAGAAGTACGTGGAAACGTAAGAGAACCGTTACTTTTCATATAAATTAAAATTTCTGTTGTTCCAGTTTTATGATTAATCCATTAATAAGAAAACCCTGTTTGTGCAAAAGTTGAGCTAAACTAGGAATAACAGAGGAGCAGTTAAACCAAATGCATGCAAATAAGTATTTATATAAGGATGTAGTGAAAGATGTAGAAATACATTTAGAGATATTAGAATAAAGCGGACAGGTTTTCTGCAATATGTATTTTTCTGAAAACTTCCTATTTTACGTAGTAATGATAAGCAACATAGGCGATCAGGTGTTCACGGACGACACTACTACAAAATGATGAATATTTCGGTCACCTAGCACAGGGTGTAGTGTCCTCATTAGAAGGTTGTGACTGAATGTGTAATGTTCATTTCGATATTAAACAACTCTCTTACTACACACTAGTAATCTAAAACAACGTTATAAATGTAATGCAACACTATGTACTTGAATGGATAAGCAGAAATTTTTAAAAAAATGTCGTATTTGACAACCGAAAACAAAGTGTAAACTGCGAGACTTCGATCAACCAAATGTCTGATTAAATTGTCCGATTAGCCGAATGTACGAAATACAATAGGATTTATTATCGTTAAGATCAAGTGATCTAAACAGTTGATTACAACTTTATAGTCGTACTGGCATTGATACTACAAAAATTGAGAGAAAATATGGAAAGGACTGTACCTTGAAGAACACCGGAGCAACAGATGCGTTACCGTTAAGTTTCACCAAGAAATTAGGTAAAGAGGCTCTATTGTGTAAAACAGATAGTGGTGTTTTCCATAGCTGGGGTCTGTAAGCTATAATTTTGCAAAATTGAATATAACGTCTTAGTACCAACACAAACAAGCGTATCTCTACAAGCCATGAAATATGTATCCAATGTAAGCGCTCGCTAACAAGTAATGAAACCTCTACTCACGCAAATCATGTCGCAACGTTTTCCACTCCACATTTAATTTTGCCACAGTAAAGGAATGATTGACGTTAGTATGGCTGTCCAATATGTTGAATTTGTGTACGATCACCTCTAATGAGCAGCTGAGTGTATCGCAAGAACTGCTGGCGTGAATCGCTGAATTCAATTGGTTGTCCAAAACAAGTTTTGGTGTGCGTGTCTACACAAATTTGCACCAGTTCGAACAAGTTCACTCCCAAGTTTGAAGATCTTTGGGAAATATGAAAACCATAGTTATGCGCATACTTCAATACGCTTCCATGTAGAATAAAGTGTAACCAAATGAGCTCATAGATTTCGGTGTTTCTCGATCCTTGCAAGGTAGCATACTTACAGTTAGTCAACGTCTGAACAACGTAGTGTATGATGTGGTTACACCTTGCTTTAAACGACAAATGTAATCAACTTGTTGTCAGTGATGAGTATTCTTCAACAGAGCCTACTTTCTCTGTTTCATGACATACTCGATTGTTAGTTGAACAATGGTCAATGATGCGTGTGCCCATGAGACGTAGATTATGATTTGATTACTAGCTAGAGAGACAAACTGAGCACAGTTGCATATAGGATGGTAAGTAGGAAGTGTTTAGCATCAATGTATGCAATATCCACTGTGTGCATAAATCTCATTTCAGTTCATCAAATTTATTAATGATAAATCAAAGAATTCGTCTAGCCAATCCTTATTAAGAATATATATATATAAGAATATATATTATAAGGTGGACTGGGAAGTTGAATTCCAGAATGTGAATACTGCACTATCTGATTTCACATCATAAATATGTACATATGTGTAAAAAAAGATATCAAAATGACTTGAAATGCTTTCAGAACATCAAAGCAGCACAAGACAGAGCGGCATTCATTTGACAGATACTCAACATTTGAGCAAGCCACGTTCAGCATTGAACTATATTGTATGGTTAGCTGATTAGAACACTGTTTTTCGATGGTCTTGGGTAGTTTTGATATTTTTGTCATGAAAACAGATAAAGTTTTTGCACGGTTATTGACGACGGACGTATAGTAAACGAGGATTGCTTGCTTGGGGGATGAGTCAACTCCCTAAATAATAACTGGCGAATCACTAAAGTACAGGCTAGTCTTTAAACCCTGTTGGTTTAAAGAGAAAATACGTTTGTCCTTTAGTTCAACACGACACTTAAGTGGTTTCGAAATCCTACTAAAACGCCGCAGTAGTGCTGCCTTCAGCCATCATGAACTTGTTTCGAACAGGGAAGAATCTACTGTCATTGTCATGTTTATTGCCTTGCATCAGTTGAACTTTGTTGTTGCCTAGGAACTGTGTTTGAGGTTTTATACGAATGGTAGCGTTAGTTGATCAGAAAACAACTATTGGGGCGTTCGGCCAAACAGTCAGCAAAATTTCCCAGTGATCTCACTGGAATCCTTCGGTCTTTATGTCATTTTGAAACGTGTATGTCTACCAACAAGTCGCGGTCAGAACTTCCACAGCACGCAAAATAAACCTATACACTTCCAAGTTTGTCTTTCTTTGCGGATTTCTATTATATGCTTGAGACATGTTGAGAAGTAAACCGAAGCCGTCAAAAGACCAAAGTTTTATAAGTAAGAGTGACCCAGAAACCTCTGATCAACGGTCTTACATAGTTTATCTTTCAGCGTCAAGCCTAAACAAACTATGGTCCAACTACTGTCAACAGTAGATCAACAAATGTATGAACAACTTTGACGTTGCCTGTTAAAAAGAAGGTGACAATTTATAAGACGTCAGCTGAATGAAAAACAACTAAATCCGCGCTACGTCGTAAGCTATTCAATTAATATACCGTTTGCATAAGAA
>JTDE01021961.1:0-14874 GCA_014338405.1 Paragonimus skrjabini miyazakii | reverse complement strand
GGGCAATCAGTGTTTTTCCTTTCCAGGATGTATATCTCACTGTTTATTCACACGTCATTTAAACCAAGGTTGTTGCTTAGAAGAAGACGCCAAACTGTCCAAAGAGTTTGAAACGTAAAGGCATTTTCAATAGACATGTCTCGAATTTCCAAATTTCAAACAACAGATAACTTATGAAATTTGTGAGGAAAGTGACAACCTACCGATTGTGATAACAGCGAATTCAATTCTGTCTTGTATGTCCTAACCGTCATATTGCATAAAATGGATAATTTTTCTGTTTTCAATTTTAAATGCATTGTCTGTGCTCATTCTCAGTCAATTAATTGTTTGTTTGATTGACTGATTTTTAGAATTCCAAGTGGGCTAAAAGTGTGATAGACTCTCGACCAGCCTGGACCCGAGCACATTCACTGGATGTTTTAGCTGAGTCCGCCGTGATTAGCCCCTTGGTTTTGGAGGACAGTTTTTTGAACAAAAAGCTCTCGTACACAGAACTTTTGAACGATTTACTGGAAAAGGTGATCAACCAACTTTTATAATGTTTCAATTTCTTGAACCATACTTTTAGTCACCAACTCAACCCCAACTCCCTAGTGAAGCTGACCGACATAGGTTCATACCAGGGACTTCAGATTTGAGATTACTTTCACAAAGGTTATCCACACAATGAAATGTATACCTATCATATTCTCTATTACGATCTGAACGAGAGGCTTTATTTTCACGCCTGTTTGTGTAATGTACTACAACTTTTACCGCAGATCCAGGTTTGTTTTTTCCCTAATAAAGGAAACATTCAGAAAATCTAATTTTGCAAAGGGGCATTTCCAGTTGAGTACAAATATCAAACAAATCCTTACTCAACGTAGTCCATTAACGAAAGTGCTCTGACGGTTGATGGTTTCTCTGCTTATCTAAAGTAACGAAAATTTTTCAAATAATGTTGGATAGAATATACTTATACTTGGCTCCCTGAATAACGACAAAACGTTATTTATATTTTCTGATAATCATGCTTAAACCCATAAGCCCAGTAAGTGAATATGTTCATTTCTTTGCCTAGCATATGAAGGGAGTCTGATTTATCTCACCCGAGTTATGCAGTGTGAACTTTGCACTGACAGACTGCACTACTCACGACTTTATGGGCTTGAATTATTTCAGAATGTCTACCTTTAGAACGCTACTTCCCGATCAGCCAAAGATGATTCTGTCGCTTCAATTTCCCCTACGCTAAACAAGGATTAAACCGGTTAGAGGATGATCACTCTAGAACACTATATTCATGTTCTAATCTACTTTCTAGCTTATATTTTTTATTTTATTAGACCACCGCTTAAGGCGGGATGTACAACTTGATTGATGTATCGCTTTAGATACTGCATTAGTCGACAGGATACGCTGACCAAATCCATAAAGGAGACCTGCCTGTTGCTGATGTCAAATCTCGCTGTTCTTCGGACTCTCTTTTGACAGTCTCTAAGCGACAAACGTTAAACAGAACTCAACTTATCAAGATGTGGTTGAGATGGAAACTTAGGCATCAGTAGAACAATAAACACTCTTGGCCGTCACGAGTTTAAGTGCACTGTGTCAATCCGGACTGGCTGAGCGTCAGCCCGTTACAAAAACACGTACATTCTCGTCAAAATAAGCAGTTATAACAATTCGATCAGTACTTGAGAGATAAGGCTAGAAAAAACAGTTGTGCTGTTTCTTAAAATGCATATTATTAGACGGATATTTTAGTTGATTTACGGATCCACATTGACAGTGCTTATTTTGCTGGTTCTGTTTTCTACCCCTTGAAAGTCCGTTCATATTTGGCCAGAATAAATCCACAATTCAAAACTCAATTGCACACGTACCTCGATATGTTTAAAGCAAGATTCTGTACTTTCAGATAACTCTTTTGTAACCAATCAAAGAGAGAGAAAAGCGTATACATTTATCTCTAAAATATATCCTCCTGTATACCATAGCATTTTCAAATAAATTACATTAAGCAACTTAAACAGTTCGAAGCGCCAATGTCCAGCCTCAAATTACAAACATCAGCACTCAACCAATCACACTCAAACTCTACAGATGAAGTTTTTTTTCATTATTTCATGAAAAATTATTCTGCATTTCTGTTCCGTAATCGTCAAAATGAAAATCTGTATTACACTCGCCATTTTTCTCAGTTCCCTTCTGTTTCCTCTTTTACAGCTAAACGAACTGGATGGTTTGCTTGTTAACCGCGACTTGACTTCCAAGCTTGCCAACAGCCGATGAATGACCAATTAACTAAATACTTTGACTTGTTGGCCATACCTTTACACTGTTCATTTCTACTGGAAACATTGGAAGTGAAATCATACATTTTTACAGGCACCTTCAGAGTATCCTGAAATATTTTTCATAATTTTCATCAAAAATTCAATATTTTCGCACTATTCATTGGATTCTTTACTGTTGTACTCAACGGTGCATTTTTTAAATGTTCTATTCATTATAGTTCCACCGCATTATCACATTCACCACATTATCATTGTATAAGATTTTTCAACCCATATATACTTACAACCGCGTCCATTAGGCTCGTTACGCTGCCGACAACATCCTCAAAATATAGCGCCATATATATTTTTGTTCTCTTGAGATTATCAAACAGGGTAATATCAGCTAATTCTATATGTAGCACGGTGCCTCAGACATCATATAATACCATGTCCAGAGTTGCTCATGAATTCGTATATACAATGGAACACGTACTGGTTTCTTTTCATTATCACAGGATAACGGTTCGGTCGATGTGTTCAAGCATAGTTTGTAACTGTAAATTTTCTGTGTGGTGATCTCTTCGGATTTTAATCACACCAGGTCAATCCCAATAAATGATAATTCCATATAAATAGCTATCTTCAAAACTGCATTGATTAATGTCGGACGCATGAGTTAAGTCTGTAGACAAGGAAAAGATATTTTATTTGAACATTCCACTTCTGTGTATAGGTTAGTGATGTGTACATAGAAAATTGACTAAAACAGAATCACTGAGCCATCTATTAACTTTCGTCTTCTAACCTCGTTGTTTACACATATTGGGGAATTTATCAATCCAATCAATTCTTGTGAGCAGTTTTCTCAAGTTCACTTAAAAATTACCTCTGTTTAGGGAAAATTCCGAAACCATCCCAACTCCCCACTATTGCTTGTGAGCTTATATTATCATAATTTGTAACCTGGAAATTCAAAACGATGAAAAACGGTTTTGTCAAGAGTTAACGATGAGTTTGAAGTGATTGATTTCTATTAATGGTTGTGACTGGTGAGGTTTGAAATGGGTACACTCTACATCCCGTCTTTTTGTGAAGCCTTTGGTTCACAGAACTGTATACGTTTTGCATAAATTACATTCGAACTTTTTTGGCTTCAAGTAAATAGTCGAACGGGTCAATAGATATGGAAATTCCATGTACAATGACGGAATTACTTAAGCAATTTTTAAATCAGTTGGGTAACGTAAACCCATTGGTTTTCAGTATTTCCGTTTGTCTGCCTCCTTCAAGTTGACAACCAGCATAACAACAAGACTCAGTTACTGAGGAAATCTTAAATAGTGGCTAAGATGTGCGGCAATTAGTAAACATGAAAACATTTTTCATTTCGTGGAATACACAACACAAACTGGGTCTTGTTCTCTGACATATGACCTGCTAATAGAAGCATATTTGTTATAATTGAACCATACGAGATTTTGTTCCTTTAGACTGATTCCACTTGAGACGTGTTCATAATAATTTATCCTCGTTGCGGAAATGGTTGTGGTATGCTTTCTATTCTCAGACTTAGGGTACCTTTCGGCGTAACTCAGATGAGACGGTGGTTAATGTGTTAGACTTCATTTAGTCAACGATACAGGAACGTTTGAAACAGATTTCAAGTGCAGACAGGCTGAAAGAGTTGTGGCTGTTGCCCACGGTGAAGTCGATTATTTTTTGATGTGCAAGATATCCAGCTAACGGAGTATTCCCAAGATGGTGTTCTTTTAAAGGGCTGGAGCTGGTAAGTATAATTTTCATTTGCAAGTCCTTGGTCAATCAACGAAGCTAGTCTGTTCACTCTTTAACGCGAGTCTGCGCGATCGATTCTAGATTGGAGCACTTTGCGCCACGAGCATCAATGCCATTCAGTTTATGACAATAATAATGTGGTTATTTTAGTGATCAAGAATTGTTACCTCGTCCAGTTACTTGAACGCTTTACAGAGCGATTGCTTCAACAAAACTGACGAGGTGCCGACGATTGCAAAATCCTTAATCATGAAGTGGTGCTTAACTTGATTTCAATGTGGATTCATAATCTTTCTTCTGTGTTCGTTTGCTCTTGTTTTAGTTTTTGTTGCGGTATACTTAACACAATAAATCCCTCTTTCAGTTAATAAAATGAGATTAGTTGATAATCCTCACATTGCATCAAGACTGAATGCAGTTTAGTTTTGTTTCCAAAAAGAAGCTCCGAAACCTATCCCATTCGTATGCCTACGAATCACTTTCCACCCACCATTCTTTACGCTACAGTGACGGAGCTTCTACACTCCTGTTTTGTTTTTGTTACCGAGTCGGCCACTCGACGTAATTGCTTCTTACGAGGCTTCTGAAGTTGATTTTAATGATTTAGTGACCGCTCTTGCGTTCAAATCTTGTATCTTAAGTCCTACACTAGATGTGAAGCTCCGTAGAACACTAATCTTCTCATGTTTAAAATCAGTTATTCAAATTAGTTGATTTGTAATTTAAATTATTCTGTATCTATATGACCATGCAGTGGTCTTGAGTCGCTAGTCCATGCTTTAAGCCGGACAAGTCCGAGTGGACAGCTGTCCGTCACTCGATTTTTGTTCCATGACACATATATTTGTGCGACACGTTTTTAACAAACGCACTGGTTGATTGTTACGCGATCATAATTAGCTCTTGAGGCAACAAAAGTGAATAATTGAATAGCTCTTTTACCCTGTTTATCTTTTATTATAAAGTTTATAATGAGCACCGCTGTTTTAAATTCATTCGTTTTACTTTTTCACTTGCTGTCTCATCTAATTCTGACGTTTTTTTAAAATCATAGGTATGCCTGAAAGAATTATTTTACCACTATTGAGCAGTTGTTGTTGCACGAGTTTTGCATTCCTGAAGTAAACACCAACCACTAGTTCTTCAAGCTGCAATGCCTCTAACCACAAGTTAACTGTGCAATTACCAAATACTGTCGATTAGTCTTTATTGTAACACTCATTTTATTGACATGTTCGACCCACTGAAAACATTGTTGATGAACAAGGACACCTGTATTCCAGTATCGTTCAAGCGGTAGCACTTATACCTATCAGAAATGTCAGTTTCCAGAACAGTGATGCTATTTACCATGGTTACTTCACTCAAAAGTTGACATCAACGATACTAGACTGAACAATACGGATGATTAGCATATTTCTTGTGCCACATGTGGTGTGAGTGCTCGAAGATTAGAAAGTTGGTTCAACAACACAGCAAATACGTTGAGGTGTCCTTGTAGATCACGTGTAACTACCTGAGGTAATGCAAAACCCCGTCGAACTCGAAAACAAACAGAACATTTTTCCATTCGCTGATTTAAAGATTTAACCTGAACAACGGTATCACATATTCTAGTGGTGTAGAATAGTTAGTGCAAAATGCCAAAAACGATTTGGAACTACACAAGTTTACTTTGGTAACGGAATGTCCAATTCAGTATGATGTTACCACAGTAGTAGACAAATACAATACAACTCATATATATATATATATATATATGGACAAATGAAAACAGTTTCATATAGATTGAACATCACCCACAACTGATCGCAGCTGTCTCATTCCCATAGACTTTCCAGTCGGCCTCTTTCGAAAAGAAACATTCGACTCCGGTTTCGCTCTTGTGAGAGCTCGTCAGTAGTACACCGCAGCTAGAAAATCGTCAGTCCAATTAACTGGGTCGAACTTTATGCGTTGCTAAAAAACGTTTTACGAATTAACAAGTGTACTTTCAATTTGGTAAACCTTACTGAAAGAAAGTCTGCACCTCTCAATTACGCATCGACTGACAAAAAAATCTAAATCGTAGTTGACATCTTGAGAATCAATGCAACAAAAAGAAGTTATGCAACTGACATGTTTTTCTAACTTGGAGTTACTAATCACCGTAACGTTCTATTGATGTACAAGCCAAAAACAAGCCGTGAGATTGCGATGACGTATCCAATAAACTCTGTAGATATATATATATATGAAGCAATAACTTACTGGGTTAAAACTAGACACTTTTCTAATTTCAGGATAATTAACCAAAAAATACGTAGTTGTTTCTGGAAAGCAGGTAACACTTGTTTATCATCTCGATAGTTTCTCTAACCAAGTCTAGGAACATGTTTTGTTTTATTTAAAGGCGAGCAAAGCAAATGTAGCCAAAACACCTGTACTGCTGAAAAGTAGGCGGTAAATAACCAATGGTGGGACGTTATGTGAGAACACATTATTTCCGCTGTTTTGTGAATCGTACAAATAACCATAAACAGTATGTAAAGGGCCTCAACACAATGGGATAGATGGACGATTTGAACTGTTCAGTCTGCAAACAAACATAAGACAGCGGGCTTATCAAACAATTGCCAAAAGGTCCAGCAGTACCCATGCTTCCCTCTAATTGGTTTGATCAGTAAGTTTATCTATTGTTATTGTTCTTTTATTTAACTGACCCGATTTCCAGACTGATAAGCGAAAACCTACCTTCTTTCCTTCGTTCATTAGCTCAACGGCAATTTTAACAACAGACGTCAGATGACTTAAACACTCATTTGCCTTTTTTATATCAATGGAATTTAACGGTACTCCATATTAGACAAGATAAAAATTAACAATGATAACAGAGAGTCAGCGACATAATTACAAGAATATCTTACATTACCACAGTTAGTACTCAACAAGTTTACGAAAATGGGAGGCTTGCAGTTCGAAATTATATTCCATACTTGAATGCGTTGTCACTGACAGTGGCATTTTGTCTAAAGACGGAATGTAATTTCAGAAGCTTCAGTTAGGAATAACACGTTCTACCGGGGTTCATATGTAATAATGTCCAAAGGTCGTTGGAAGAACGAAAAATAACTATAACCATTACCTCAGAAAACTTCACCGTAGTTATTTTGAGATTTCTAACGTGTGCTAGAGACTGAGTTGAGCTAACTGCTACAGTTCTCATTGAATAACATAGCTAATTCCCTACTTCACTTGGTGAACATTGACAGCGTTTAGTCCCGCTTAGCGGCCTCCTGAAATCGTGGCAGGGTGCGAGTGGCATCTGATAAGTGGCTTGATAGTGGTTTGACATAGATACCTATTAACGTTAACCCTTCGTGTTCGCTAGATTGTGATCTATTCAAACGATCTCTGCGTTTATCTCAAGGAAGTTGTACAAAAGTCCCGATGCCGAAGCCTGACGCAGTAATGAAATCCAGTCGCTGTATAAGCAGAAATGTTGGTATTCCGTCTAAGCAAGACTACTGGTGACTTACGTATTACCGGCACTATGACGAGGGGATTAAGCAGTAGCTGTTAGGACCTCGTGACGCTGTTGGACGTCTTTTTCAACCTCGTCGTTTTTCATGAAAACTTGTTATGAATACAGAATATCATTTGGTATACCAGTGTTTTGGGTATATCAGTTAGTATTCTATTCTTGGTCCGCTGGAAGACATCTGCAGTCGTCGTTATACCGGATGACGGTTACTTATGCCGGAAGAGCCGTAATGCAGTTTGATTGTTACGTTCCTTGCAAACATCCACAGCTTTGACCTGTAATCAGACATAAGTGAGTTCCAGCCTGACAAAAAAGCACTTGCAGTGAATTTCACAACTTTATTTTAGGGAAGGGGCAGTAAGTAACACTGTATGCTCAACTTGTATTTAAGACCGTCAAAGAATCTGACCATCTGATGTAACCGGAATTCTTGTGGAAAGTTCAGCCTTTTGATCACAGTGCGATGCATACGAGGTTTGGCGCCTGAACTTGAATATGGATCTGATATCAGCGCATGAAGATTAACTGTATTTCACCGCTGTAATGCAGCGTAAGCCAGCAGGGATCACGTCGGCATATTTCTGACAAGCGAATTAATTGTGCCGGGTTTTCGAATGATCGACGGCTTATTTCCAGCACAGCTGATGCTGTTGCACACGTTGTTCAACGGATTCGTGTGAAACTTCAGCAGATCTGTTTATCATAGGTCAAACAGACTGAGCTTTAGGCAACCCATGAACTTCACGTCATTAAGAAAAAATCTTAAGTTTTTTGTCTTCTATGTTTCAAAACACAAACGGCCCCGTTCAATGCGGCATCTTTCGACTTACTAATTAACACCTCTTTTTTCCGCGCAGCTCTTTCAGACAGTAATGATATCCGAATCATTGCCCAACTAAACTCAGGTTAAAAAAGGTTGTCGACGGATAAAATGGGACATTTTCGTTACTTTCCAAGGCTGGCGTTGAACATGTCGGAGATGGATTTATAAATTCTAGTTTTGACTTTTTAATAGGCAACATATGAATTACGCCTTCACAGAGTAATATGTTTTCGGTGGTTTTTCGCGTTCCTCTTCGTTGTATTATCGGCACCTATGTTCCGAATGCAGATTACCGAATCACCAACAAGACCAGATAGGCTTTATAAGTGGTTGTTTGGTCTGGAATGATTCTTTTGAACTTGTTGTAATAGGGCACACAATCTGTATCAAATAGGTTCGTAACGCTTTCTAGGAATTAGCCATCAAGTCACTATCATTTTTCAAGACTGATCATCCTTTCTACCCTCGGTAGTATTCCTCAAAGGATTCACGTTGTGGCTCATTTCTATCTTGTTCACAAGATAGGTCAGTATGTGTTCAGTATCGAAACAAAGATTACAGACATGTATCTTAATCACTGGTCCATCACTAATCGTAGATCGCATCTTCTACATCCACGAATGACAAATCCGACGTATATTGCAAATTAATCAGATTTGTTTTTAAGACACCTAATGGATTCGTAACAAAACTTGATGAAGTATGTTTGTTCGTCAAGGATCTAACCAGAACATCAAATCTGTTTCTGGAGATAAAAACACCGGGAGATCGGGTCAAAAAGTAGTTGTCGTGCTGCTCATGTTCTGCAGATCCACGTTTGCCCAAACGCAGTTGAACACTTCAGGCGTCATCCAAATTGAGCATTTCACTCCAAATATATCTAATTTTTGAAACCGAGGTTCGGAATTAACACTTAAGGTCAAGTTTACTCTGCGTGCAATGATCGTATTATCAACGGAGTACAAAAATGCACACGCCATCTCGAAAGCGTCAGAAGTGGGATGGTGAAATGTGGATCTTTATGATCACATATCAGTTACTTTCAACTACCATTGATAAAAACTGTTCATGCTGTTGTTAATTGCGTAACTGACCCCGCCTGAGAGTGAGGGATATCGTACGTGGCTTACCCAAAAAGAGCTGTTCTATCAGCAAAACCGTAATAATACTACAACGATCTGAAGCAAAATTCGAAATTTCGGAAAGTTCAAATTCCCAAATCCCAGATAAAAGCATTAAATACAAGACAGCAAGAAATTAGCTTTTCGCTACGTCTGAAATTGTCGTGCAAGTAGATTGTATTGATTAGTTACAACTGACCTTGGAATGAAAGGAAACGTTCAGTGAAAGGTAATTGATCGGCCGACATCAAATCTGGCGAGTGTGTGCGAGTAGTCACATTCGAAAGTATCTTGTTCCCATTTTGTCTCGAAATAGGATCCTACCAGGCAGCGTGTGTATCGGTTTTTCTGTGGATTTTGAAGAACGTCCAATAAAACTTTTCGCCACGACTTCTACCAGGAAGCAATCTTGGGAATAAGCACAACGGACGAAATTGTCTTCGTCATTGTGTGGTGGGTTGCCAGGCCGGAGGTGCGAGTATTCAAACACTCGGCAGAGTACCTCAACGCGGAAGGCAGGCACGTCCACAAGCCCTCAACGATGGGATGGCGGACAACGGGGGCAGTCGGATGAGTCATTGCTCGACCACATCAGACCAACGGGCGAGACATGGCAGACAAAATAGTATGGACGACGAAATCGGAGGTTCGGTTATTCCAACACTCGGGGGAATATCTCGACACCACCGTGGAACACGATCAAAGCCCATTGTGGATTGGTGGAGAACAACACGAGCGACCGGACGAGCCATCGCTCAACGGAATCGGGTTTGGTGATTCCTTGTATGTTGTCATGCAAAACTTTGCGATGACGCTTCAATTGTAATGAATCAACGTGCATATTTGCATTATCCCAGTCGTAATAACACATGATAAAAATGCAATAAAAAACCATGTTCGTCAGTACCACCTTAAAAAGTGTTTAAAAAATGCCACTCACACATTATATCGAGGGCAGAAAAGGAAATACAAATATTCAAAGCGGAGAAAATTGACAAGCTATAGTTTGCACTATAACAACAATATGTTGGCTTAATAAACTATTTTGAAGTTCGTAGGAGCATTGGACGTGAGCTTGTGAAAGTAGGTGATTAGCTGGTGACAATATAGTGTATGAAGCATACTGTGCCTTGGTAGTACATAGCGTAGGTTGGAGGAATTCCGGTGACTGCTTCAACATAGCTGTCTACTGGTTAACATCTGGTAAGAAGTATTGCAGATCTATGCTTACCATATGGGTCTTCGCATGCTGTAGGTTTGACAAAATCAACACATCTCTAATTAAAGTCAATTGGTAACTCATGGGAGACAAAATAGGACAGACATCTTTAATAAAACGTCGCATGAATAGGAAAATCTCTCAACCTGGTTGAACTCAGCGCGTAGGTTACAAATTCTGAAATGGGGTATCGCAATATTTCGCAGACTTCGCCGCATTGGTTGTCATCAAGGTCAGATGAGGTTAGGCAGAAGGGAAAAAGCAATGCGCATTCAGAAATGGAGTTTTGAGCGACATCACTAGAGCTAATCAATTACACAATGCTGCCTCAAGCATGCTAACTTCAAGAAGGGTCTGTATCTGAAACCCACCCATTTAAATTGTCATTTTTTCCGTAAGAGCTGTCTGTTTAAAAATGCGACGAAAAGGCTAATGACCTCAGCTGTACCCACATGCTATTGTAAATATGCAAACCTGGGAAATTTCTAGATGTCACTTGGGTGCCCAGGTGGATGAAAATACTGCACAAATGCCTTCTGTAGTACAGTATTGGAGACACTTGGCGTGCATTATCGTGCAGATGTCCGCTCTGCACAAATGCACGACTCTCATCCTTGCTGACGTTGCGGTGACAAAGAGACTAACAGCGATCTCTACGGTACCGCTTGAAGCTGATGTGGGTGAAAAGATAAAGAGTTTCTGAGAGGGGTATGTAATTTTGTGGTTGATAGTTTCGTGCTTCATTTACCCCAGATGACCAGGCCAGATCGATTTTGAGTCCATATTGTCCCTCGTACCACAATAGGCTTTCTCGCAAAGCAACCATAATTTTCTCTTCGATTTCCCTTAACGTCACCTGGCAGGTTACGTACCGAGGCAATGCTCGGTAAAACTCTTGAAGTGAAATCAGTGCATGCCAACGTGAAGGCCATCTCATTTGACATTTTTCACGTGAACTTCACAGACATCTTTATTCGGCCAAAATTGGGCCACCACTCGAGGATTACGGTAAACTTATAAAGACACATGTCTTAGTTCCTCCAAACATAAGTATGTCATTTACCTTCTCATAAACTCAAAAGCTTTTGGTTCGATAAAGGACACTGACCCAGGTTTTCTTCATGACCCAACACCCGAAAAATGGCCACTGAGTGGAAAGAAGTGACCATACCAAGGTTGTCAACCATTCGATTTTCCGCAAACCTCATTCCTACAACTTCCAACATGCCAAATACTAAATGGTTTCCTCTCAAAGACGGTATTCTGAAAGGTTTATTGTGTTCCTGTCCGACACTACAGATGTTGCATACACCGTCAGATCCTTCAGCTTGATCCTCGGGTGATCTCAGTTAATCTTCGGTTAAACCTTACCCTCGGATATTGAACCATGCAAAGCTTCGGCCGTGCAGAACAGCAAATTACCTTCTCTCTGAGAGTTCTAAAGAAGCTTGTGAGCAAAATGGGGTCCACTGAGAAAACAACGTGGGACATATGCTGTATCCCACTTCAGAATTCCTTAGTAGCCTTGACAAAACACCCGTTACTTTTTAAAAGATCCCTGAAGGTCATCGGGCATATAAAGATGATTATTAAAACCTGCAATCTGCATTTCTTCATAGTTTTCCCACTTTTCTACCGCGTTGTTTCTGACGCCCATCTACGTCCATTCCGACAAATCCAAACCAAAAAATGGCATTAAACAACATGTACGTAAACAGTTTGAGTCCATAAATTAAGCTTCAAGAGACACGAGGAGTTGGTTTGCGGTTCATTTCTTCCTACCTTTGATTCTAGATAGACCTGGCTTACAACGGACCCCAGTACTGGTCAACCGGACGCTTCTTGGTATTCCGTATACCTTGCGAATACCACATTGGAGATAACTCTGAGCTGTTCGATCCTTCTTAACCGAAGTCCCTGACATCCATAGTCCTCAAATAACCTTAGTCATCTGTTAAGTGGGATGCTCGGTGGTTTCGGCTAGCAATGAGCAGGCAAGACGAACTATAACTACGTTATATCTCGGTCACACTCGTGAATTGCATTCGATGACGACAGTGGAAAATCGCTCTTGTGGTTTAGCAGTTTTAATATTTTATTATTGTGGGCACCCTTCGTGCACGCAAAGTAAATTGGCCATCTCTGAACCATTCATAAAACGTAAAAACATATTTGTTCTCTATACCCACCCAGGTAGCAAAACGTCGAGGGGCCCGTGCGGGCCCCACGCGGGCAGAAGGCGGGCAGAAGGCGGGCAATCGGCGGGCAGTGAGACTAGGGCCCCGTGCGGGCCCCGCACGGGCAGCGGCGGGCAGATGAAAAAATTTGCGAGCAACGCTTTTTCTGTTTTTTTTTCTACTACTGGTGATTTTATTCACAACAATTTCGGTACACATTTCCAACGCTTTGGAAGCTTCCCAACCCCCCCCCCTAACTAATTTTCAACAGAACTCCGCGAAATAAATGAAAATTATATTCTATCTTTTTACAACATTTTTGATTCGACTCGTTCAACTACTCCGGAAACAAATTTGTCCATCAGAACAGTTAAATGTAAGCTGTATGAATGCATTTATACAGCTTACATTATGTTAGCGGTCCATCGCGTCGCAGTCTGTGCTTGAACCCTCATTGCTTGACCTCATCATCAAGCAGACCTAGTGAGCAGAGTAGTCATCCAGCCGCCGTCGTTAGCACAATTAACGTAAATTTCTCGGCGCACCTGTGGAAGCACTAGGTTGACCGTTTTCAGTGGACATTACTTCCCTTGATGCATATAGGTAGTAATGGTGTACAACAACAACTAAAAATGTCTACTAACAAAAAAGACATCATAACAGTTTCGGTTCACAATATAGCCCGATGTGCACAATAACACAAAAATATTTCAAAAGATGTACTGGATTTTATGCAAAAGTGTTTTGTCAGGGCAACTTACAAGATTATGTGATTTTAGAGTCTGAAGCGATAGTCAGTGTCATGTTAGAAAATATTTATGAAACCGAGTAATAAGGGATTTTGGCGAGATGTTACGTAACCGAAATCGGAAAATGATGAAACAAGTCTACGGGGACGGGAAAGATCAGAAACATCGGAAGTCCGACCGACCAACGTGTAGACAATTGCACAAGAATTAGCCAGGGGCAGAAAAATGCCCAAGTTTCGAATGTCTAATAGATCTTTCAATTAACATGAATTTCCCCGTGTAAGGATCATGTGGAATATTTTCTTTCATGAAGGTAGTTTGTGGAATGAAAACCGTATTTCAGTTATGTGACAATGATGAGAATTAAAACTGATCAAGAGCAATGTGACGAATAATGCAACGTGTACTTTTTGCGTAAATAACTTCGTTGTGTACTAATATTTACGTTATAGATTTCAAAAATTTCCGATGGACCTCGGTTGTCATTGAATAACATGGCAAACGAGTGACCAACAAACCTCTTCAGAAGTAAGATTACCAAAGAGTTTTCGTGTAGGCCTTCTATATAAAACAGATACATTGATTCAAATGACCGTGTTTGGTAGTTTACTGCGACCACTTGTAAGTGAAAAGAAAAGACACACAGGGAACAATGTAATATGGTCATACAGGGCAGTGAAAAACCTTTTTCAAAATTTTGTCGTTTTATTCTTAACAATATAGGTGTACACAACTTTCCCGATCAGCAGGGCCGTTGCCTGGATTATTTTTACATCTTTGGAAGGTGGTGACCCAACGCCTGAAATATGGTCAAAGAGCTGACAGGTATTTTCTACGTAACCTTATTCCCGTCTTGGCAGCAGACATGGACGTGTGTTCTGTTAACCTAATGCATCTAACGCAGGAAACGTAGACACCATTTTTCCACTGAACTACCAAAAAGTTAAGGTCATTCAAAACGATTTAAAAATGTCGACAACACATAATGGTAGAACAGGTTTTGTTGTAGATTACAGTCAAATGTAATTTGTACCCATCCCGCTGCATTTTTCCGAAGCTCCCTTTTTTATTTTTTGAATTTAGTTTGACTTACTGAATATATCTGTGTACTTTTTCTCAATGCAATCTGTGTAGAGATTTGCTTATTTTTGTTTGCAAACGATGTTTCATTTTTGTACAACACCCTTTTGTATCACCTTTG
>JTDE01021960.1:36964-50947 GCA_014338405.1 Paragonimus skrjabini miyazakii | reverse complement strand
ACGGAAGTTGCAAGGACTGAACAAACGTCTTTTGAGAGCACATATTAGGTTTGCGTAATCTGATAGCAATCGATTCGGCGGTCGCCAGAATGCAACGACGGACTGTTCTTGACTGAATGCTGGCAATTCTGTAGACTACCCGGAGTGCTTTGGTGACATGTATACGATGGTTGGTATCGGCTAGATATGCGGCAATGGTGCTAGTGAAACTGACTTACAGCAGCCGGTTCCGATCCAAGCTGGGTGATATTCCCTGATCCTTTTTGACAAGCCCCTAGTTGTACGACCAACATATTCTGCAGTACAACAGCAGCATGAAAATGAATACACGAACATTGACTGATCGTGGACTGGTAGCTTGTCTTTTAGGCTCAGTCGTGACATCGGTATTGTTGTGAATCAACTTCTTGGGCTGCTGCTGGGAAGGTATGTCTAGGTGATCGGTAGATGTAACGGTCAAACCGATCTACTACAGTATCCCCTTTAAACGAGAGTTTTATAAAACAGAGCTTTCTTTTCATCGGTGGGCATTACTTCATGCGAGGTTTTGATCTTCATATTTTAAGTCATAAATTGCTCCAGATAACCGTTTTCCTTCAATAGGTTTGGAACCGTTTTTAATTCTTGTTCTACTGTATCATCAAGACAAATATTTCTTGCTCTAGGTACCATGCATTAGACTAGATTCCGTTTCTGTTTCAGGGGCACAAAACTGTTAAACTTAGTGTATTAACCTGTCCCTGTAGGTTTGTTATATACCGACTTACTCAGTGTGCTCTCTCGATGTCTGGTCAATTCGACCTCTAAGAAATGGAAGTCATTGTTGGATTCCTCTTCTAAGATGAGGCACAATGAAGCGTGCGCTAGATTAAAAACCTGAAGTATTGTTTTTAATTCATCTTGTGGTTGTATAATAACCAATATATCATCAACATATCAGCGGTACATACATAGTCGACTGAAGTTGGGTTTCTAATTGGCCCAAGAATACGTCTGGCAGCAGTGAACCTAAAGGGGATCCGATTGTCGATACAGCTCACCATTGAACATGAACTGAACATTTAGGGTGCACCAAAAAAGTAAATTTTTTAGGTCTGATTTTAGTTATCCGAACATGCCTTCGGGTTGTTCTATCTGATCACACAGAAGTTAAATGCCTCTATCAACGGGACATTTGTGAATAGCGAAGTGATATCATGTGCCGGTATCTAACATTAATAATCCTCACGGAATCCATAAACTTGAAAGTGTCACGGAGACTTGAGAAAGAATTATCAGAAAAAATTATTCGTCACATCCTTATTTCTTCAGAAGTTTGGCGTAGTTTTGAATACATCTACTGCGTGAAGCATTAATCAAACTCTGACATCAGGGTCTCATTATCTACATACCCCAACTAGACCAACCCATCATTGTCCAGTGGGTTGAGCTTTTGAGTGAGATGCTTCAGGTGGGTTCCTCAAGTCCATCCACATCCACAACATAAACGACCGGGCGTAACAGAATTCACTAGTGCTCTGACAGATAAGTCAACTCACTTTCACTTTCTTCTTCATCTGCTATTAATTTTCATCTTTCCAAGCCGGAACAACTGATGAACTTTAGAGCTTTTAATGACTACACTCTCTGATAAATAGGTCAATACGTTGTTCCGGCAAGCACTCGCTCCAGTTCAAAACGGAATGTGAGCTGTGTCTTCAAAGCGCACCTTTGCTATCCCAGCATAATTCAAACGATAACCCTATGGATCAGGGGTTCTTTCTTCAGGTCCCGGATGATTATCTCAAGGTCTAGCTGGAGTGGAGGTTGTGACCGATACTAAGACAGTAAACACCTTGCTTGTCTGAAGTCCGGTGAATGCTCGATAGTATGGCTTTAGAATTCTATCAACATATACTGTACCTACATAGAAAGAACTTCATCTCTAATACCTGCCATGCCGCGTCGGAACATATTTTAGATGCTGCCATTAAAGCTTTCTGTAAAGCTCTCTTCGACCTCCTGAAACAAACGAAGCACTTGGACATCACTGCGCATGCCGATGATTTAAACACCTAGCTTAATCGGCCTATTCTTATTTGCTGACTCCGTTTTTCGCCCGACATACATTATTTTGGGTGGCGTTGATTACATTGTTTAATTTTCATTTGAGACCATGCAGTATTGAGCCTGCTGGTCCTATGCAATTGAGGCATCCACAGGAATCGTAACTCAATTCTGCTTCATCTATCTTTTTTATCATTGTTCCGTTTAGTATAGTATTAAACCATTGTATTTATTTCATTCTCCAACATTTGATATCTGGACGGGTCGTTCTACTAGCGTTATTTAAGCTACTTGACATAAATCATCGGCAACGATCCGTCGCTCGCATTTGGTGGTAAGACATAGTCCAATCAATTGTGCGTTACCGACCGATTCCGAGTTAGTATGGAACCAACAGGGTTAGTATGCTTCGGCGACTGAAGAGTCACTACAAAATACGACAATGCAAAACTGATCATTTAATTCAGTGACAAACTTGGCCTAATTGCACTGATCCCAAACAGTCGACCATGCTGTTGCATCGTGAGTCCAGTTTGGAGGTAGACGATCCAAAAGAATGTGATAGGCTCTGATTCATCGATCCGAGTGAAGAAGACAAGTTGAACTGATCACGAAATTCTTTCAGACGGCGTTTTGCTTGCGCTGTGGTTTGCCGACTACTATCCAGCTGCTGTAGTAATTGATCGGTCAGATGACTGGCAACACCTGGATATTTGGTTGAGTGAAGTGAAAGAGGAATAAGCAAATAAGGTTTTCAATGCTTCGACTGAACTACGAGAAAAGCATCGAAAATCTATCACTTTTCACATGAAAATTCATATTGGATGACTTTTCCTTTGTGCAGTTTGAATATGTGGGAGCATCGCGCAGTAGCATTTCTTGCTGGTGTGGAAAAAACTTGACTGAAGACATACTGTCTATTCGTGTTAAGTTTATGCAGGAGGCAACTGTTAATAGAAATTAGAAATGCTTCTGCTCAAAAGGGATTATTCGAACCCAGTCTTTAGTGTTATGTGATCCGTTTACTGGAACAAATAGTTAACTAGCCTGTGTCACTACACGCTTCTAACTAGCTCGAAACCTTCGTCCAAACATCTGAGCGGTTTCCATGGTCAATTCTATAGTCCATGTTCAGTGGGTTGTGACGGATGATTGTCTAATACCAAATAATGACTTGTTATTCCAGATAATTTTGCAGTTACTCCCTAACCACCTTTCGGTGTACATTCACTCTCTTTTTATTTGTTGAGTTGTCTAATATAATCATGAGGAAAGTTCTCCATTTATTTTGTATGCACGATTGTCTAAGTTATCAACTGAGAACAGGTTTCTCAAGTGTCTCACAAATGAACGCAGTTCTACTCATTATCGACAAATCAACCCTGATGCCTGTTTCGCTTGAAACTCTAATAAGTTGTTCTATTCCTTTGTAAACATGCAACTGTTAATTTCCAGTTTATCGGGACTTTTAACATTCAAAAAATGAACTTCTATAAAGGTTACCTGAGTAATACTTTAGATTATCTTTTAGTAACTGTAGAAGCTGTTGATTATCCGGTCATCTGTATCGGCACAAGAATTTCAGTCTTTATGGGACACTTAACTCACCACGCAACCGTGTACTTGCTTAGGGTAGCAAAACGTGAAACGCAAATATTAACCCTGAATGTGGTCTAGCTATCTCGTATACTTTATCCTATGAACACTAGGCGAAAGGCCTAGTATCACCAGTCTGTGTTTCTTGGATCGTGATAAAGCACTCAGTTAGGTAAACCAAATGACAGTATATCAACTGGTACAAAGACTTGAATTGTCTACTAGGAAATTATTTCATCGGCAGAAAACAGTGCACGTGCCTTAGTCCTCTCCTTCTACAACGAGTTCTGGTGTACCTCAATAAGTTATCCTTTCATCGTTTTACACCAGCCAGAAAAAGTGAAATGTCAACATCATTAAGAAATGAGACTTTTAAGCATACCGGTGACACTTTTCTAAGTATAGTTCCTTCTGACAGTTCTGAGTGAACACTACTGCAATAGGGTTTCTTTGTTTGGAATAAGTGGTCAAGTAAGCGTAACTTGTCTGTGAATACCTCATCTCATGGAGAAACACACATGGATTCACACACTCGAAAACTGGATGCCCCAGACGATTACTACTAAGATATTTGGAAGTTACTTAACTTCACAATATAAACTTGCTGTCCTCATAAATCGCGTCCTCATAAAAGCTGAGAACTTTCCGTTCTGTAAGTAGTTCACGGAAAGTGTTTTCTATCCCTCATTGCAACAATATCAGATTCATCGACATTTGTGTATTTCTACACTGGTAGTTTGCCAAGGTCTTTTATCGAAGGATCCCGAACTTTAAATCACAGCTTTATAAGTTCTAACCCTATGTAGAAGTGGTACTTGCGCGTATTTTACCGAGGCTACCGTAGAATACTGTTTGAAAGCATGAAATTGGCTTGATGGTGAAAGTCTTGCGGATAACAGTCACTTCCTGTTCTCAGACCTATCACAATCTTTAGTCAGTCCTGTAACTACCAATATGCAAGTTTCTGCAATCATCCTCCAATACATATAACCCTATTGTCTAGGCGGACTATCAGTTAATCTGTTCTCTACAGCTTCGTTAGTGACTGAATATGGAATACAGTGAAACTTTCGGTACTCTGTTTGATGATCATTAAATTCCGTCTCCGATTCAACCACTGCAACTCACAATTTTATCCGCTAAGTATTGACGTTGAACACATGTGATGGTTTTGATGCCCCAAAATCCACCGTGAATTGTGTTGAAATCACTACCTTGGCTTGCCTTGATTTGACTATATAATCGTATATAACCGCAGTTGCTGTATTCTGACTTACATGAGACAGTACCTACATCATTGGCCACATAACATTTGCAGAATGGGTATCTGTTATGAGAACTCCACTTCGGCCAAGTACACGTACCACTGTCATACCCAAGAAAGATACTTTGGAATTCCACGTGGTTTCTTCCAAATCACCCTCCTTAAAAGTGTTCGAGGTTCATGTGGTCTTCGGCGTTAAGTCAAATGACAAATTTCCGTTTACAATCACGCTTCCATCTTGCACGTTCTTGCTTAGCTACTTACTACAGTTTGAGTTTTACACAAAAATACTGTAAGACATTGCAAAGTTAAGTAGCGCCTCCAATAACGTGGACGAATTTATTACAGCTGTTTATGACCAACGTCCTCATTGTATCATTCCAACTTATTTTTTAAATAAAGTCTATTCACAAGCAAGAACCAACTTCTCCAAACTTAACTCGAACGTTTTTGAAAATGCAACGCTTCTCACTTTTTTTAAATCTTCATGTCAACCGTTTACCACTGCCGTTCAGCCAGTACCTTCTCAAATTCGCTGATAATATTTCAGTCAGAAGTTTGAATAGCAGCAATAGATCCTCATCACCTTGTGAGGGTGCTGTTATGGAACTGGTAAATTGGTCTGTTTTCAATTCCCACACTTGTAACATCTGTATATACTATAAGGTTTGCACTCCTTACGAGTCAACTTGATCAAAGTTCTTCTCTGGCCTCACAGCTAGACATCCATCTGGCAAATATCTGAATATTACTTCGTTCCACAACCTTACAACAACACTTCATGTGGTTATCGTTTTTAATAAAATGAAAAAACCATCCTTTCATGTTTTCCGTATCAAAGTTTTATCCACATCCTATTCACTCAGTTCTCGCTTTTCCATCGTTTGCATCTGCCAACATCGCTGTTTCTCTGTAAGTTACTCTTAAGGGATCATCGATTGGAGTTAACGGAACAGTTACTGTGTCTCCTATCGAGGTGATTGGGCAACCTGATCATGACTCACAAGCGAAAGCGGTTGGGTGTTCACATGCGATGAGAATTCGGTCGTGCCTAATGTGAGATCAATGGTGCAGTGGTAAACACGGTTGCCTCATGAACAGCGTGTCCGTGGTTCAAGTCCCGGCAGTGCCGAAGATATGCATTACTGACGAGCTCTAATGAGAGCGAAACTCGAGTCTAGTGCTTATTTTCGAAAGGGGCCGTATGAAAATTCTACAGGAATGCGACAGCTGCGATCAATTGAGGGTAATGTCCAATCTATATTATTTTCATTCATTAAGAAAGATGTGACATATGCATTGCAATGCACCTAGGAATCTGCTAGTGTTTCCACACAATGCTGTTCAGTTATTGCTTTCTCTAACACTTCACCGATTCTACCAATCCTGCTGAAAGGATTCTTTTTGTCCCCATTCAGCCCTTTATTAGAATTTTAATTCAAATTAAATAGAACAGACAAGAGACTAAAATGATCCGGGTTGTGCTGGGGCAGATTTCGCTGCATCTCTACTAGTGTTTTACTGGAGTCGAACAAAATGCACCAAACCACAAAATACAAAAATGAAAGTGCAAAACCAGTTCAACTGCTACCATGGCAATTTTGGCGTCAGGAACAGTTCTTTTTTTGCATAAAATAGAGTGGCGGTGTTCGATTGCAATGGCCTTGAGACATTGTAACAGACATCTGTTTCAAATCGAGTAGCGAACGTGAAATAACTCTGATCAGTTAATCACAAAAGGCGTCATTAGGTGATGCATGACAATCGATGACACTGACTCCTTCTAGGTGCTTGCCGTGAAGCTGCCTAATCGTATGACCGTTTGACTAACCCACTTCAGCAAATATTCAACGATTCTGGTTTCATGCTGGCGTCCAGTTCTGCCAACATAACATGCTCCGCATCCATATTTGTATCCACAGGTTACGTTTGACGTGGTGAACTGAGGTGTCGGCTGGCTAATTGAGGACATGAGGATTCGGACCGTTCTGTATACGAATATTGGCTTCGCGGCATAGAACGTGAGGACAACCGTTGACCCTAAGCGCTGTTCAACTGACCGATACGGACTGTCTCATTTGGATAGCGGTTGCAAAGCTATTATGGTTTTTGGAACTGTGAGATACGATTTATTGTGCACGTTAATCTCATTGAATTCTCTTATAAATCCTTTCGAATAACAGTTGTTTAATAAAGTCTGCTTTACATGACGTAGTTCATCATCCGAAGTCTCACTAGTATACAACCGTCTTACCCGATCAAACAGTGTACGCACCAATACTTTTTTGTATACCATTGGAGAAAAGTTGTCAAGGTGCAGGTACTTAACAGTTCGTATATTTTGTCAACAGATAACACACTCTGAACACGCCCATCCATTCTATTAATTATGTTAATATCCAGAAAAGACAATCGACCATTAGCTTTACATTCTAAAATGCAACGAATATTCATTTAGCCCATCAAATCTGTTGTCTACATCTGGTCACTTATGACTAAATGCATACAATACACATGTTTTCCACAGATGATCAGACTGTGCAGTTTGCTTTTTTAGTTTGGCCGCAGTTTACTTACTAAAAAATGTAGTGATCATCAAACGCATAAAACTGTACAGCAGTTCACTCTTTATCTTGCCAACTTATCGGTTGACCTTGACTCGCTTTTAGAGTAGCTATTTGCATATCTATATCAAATGCCTGAATCTACTTCCGGAATTTAGCTATGCTCTGCCTATCTCCCACTTACGTGCTGGTCGTCAAAATCTTTAGTTCCGCTGGGTGTCTGACTCACGGTTCATACGCAGTTTTGATTCCGTTACAGGTTGGAAAATACAAATACCGGGCAGTAGGATCGTGAATTGATTTATTTCCAATGGTCGTATTTCTAGACATGACAGTCCAGGGGGATTGAACTGAACGTGATTGCTGTTACAACTTATAACTCCACCACTGAATAGGTAATCACTTGCACCGCTTAAATAGTTTTTGCGCTTGATGTTGACCGACTGACGGTCAATAACACTTCACACATTTGCTGCTTTGTTTTACTCGGTTTTTGGACTCACACTGAGATACCAAGAGGTTTCGTAAAGTACTCAGAGATGGACATTTTCGAAGGGTGAATGGAACATTCGACGGAACTGAAATGGAATGCATTTAAGCTATCTCAAATCAGACTGACAGTGTTGAAATCGAGCAGGAAAAAAGAATCGTTCCTGTAGGACTTCTCCAATGGGGGCGAATTTTATCATACTGCCACCTAATTTGATTCAACAGATATATACATATACAATTGTATTGAAGAAAGCAATATGCAACTGAAACCTACCAACAATATCGGGTCTCTTAGTGGGGTCCGTAATCAAACAGGCTCGGACAACCTTTTCCACCAGGTCGGAATACGGATATTGGCAGATTTTGGCTAACGGTTCGAACTCGCTTTTCACAATACGTGATGCAACCGTCAGGATACACTCTGCCTGGAACGGTGGGTGGTGAGCGCACATCTGATAAAGCACGCAGCCAAGAGACCATATGTCCGCACCTTCTGCATAGGGTAAACTTTGCACAATCTCCGGACTGTCAGAAGATCAAGATGGAAAACAGTTTTGGACAGAAATCATTGGACAGAATGATCTACTGAAATTCAAACTTAATTTTGTTGACGTCGGGGATTCTTGAAATACAATGGGACACAATATGGTTTCCATAGAAGTAAGTTTTTTATTTAGCGACCTGTCGTTTGAGCACATTATTGATATTTTGATCAAACAAACTGTGACCAAATAAACTGTTGTTATTAGTTCTGTTAAAAAATTAAAAGAATACATCAAAATTTGCATTTTGAACCTTCAGTTTTATTTCACTGGCGATCCTTACAAACATAACAATGGGCTTATATCTAAACTCGTTGCTCGCAGAAATAGTTATAACCAGTATACAGCAAAAGGAACTTTACGTGGTCAGCAATTACAGTCTCTTCAACCGCTACGTGGATAACATATTCTGTCAGACTAAAAACAGTTATGATACTCAAATCCTGTTGGTGAACGTGACTTGTGCTTATCCCAAAGAGTTCGCTATAGAACTAAAACAGAACAATAGGTCATATATCAGATTCCTTATTATGCACTTTGAAATGCTCCAAATTCCTCCGTCTGCTTACTCAACCTGTCCATTCACAACATCTTACCCATATTACTCACTTCCCGAACCTAATCCGAATCTCATTAATTGCCAACTCTGTCCGTCTGTTAGGTACAGCCGAAATAACAGCTAAGCGAACCAGCCTATTAAAGTCAAGTTACCCATTTCATTACAAACAAGTAGTCTGCGTGAACGATGGCTACGTGCAGTCAGTTAATCTCAGCTATAACACCGGAAACGATAAACGAAACGTGGTGACTTGATGAACGACCAACGAAGTCAGAAGACTTGACTACAGCGGTTGGTTAGGTGAGTCCCAGTGTATATATTCATCAACATTGACAGCAGTACATTAGTGATTGACAGTTATGTTTAATCGCTATACAGCCGTGAAAACCGAAGAGAACACGAACCATAGATTCTGAAGCTAAACAAACGAGTGAGAAATAAAACGAGGTGCTGATAGCTCCTAGGATGTCTTCTCGCAAATGCAGTCGTAATCTCACCTACAATTCGATTGCTTGTTTGTAATACGTTGGCATCTTGACGGCACATGACTGAGTTTGGAATTATGATTTTTGCACATTATGCTCTCTTGAGTTGCACCAAAAGCAAACGTCCGATCTCCCGTTTTTGTAATATCACTGTCAGAATGAGTTAGACATCACCATACTGCTCAGGATTTAAGTTGAATAAATAAATCAAAATACCGAATTCGCAGGATAGGAGTTCTATTTCCTGCATTTCCATCAGTTATGACATGTAGCGCAACAAAGACATGCAAAGAAACGAAAATTAGTTTGAAACTAGAATAACTAAGCATTCCAACTTAGTGTCATTCCTTAAGGTTGAAACCGGCCGAGTTCCAAGGCTCCTGAGCACATAAAGCTTGCTTATGATGTATAATTAAAAGGGTTTCTGGTGACTTTAGGATGAGGTAGAAATACTCAGAAAAATCCTGCAGGATGACTTGTTTGGGTGGTATGCACCAGGTGCTTAGGAAATGAAGATTTTGGTCTGCTTGTCTATTGAGATCACGTCGTGCTTTTAATCGTGGATGTCCCTGACTGCTACGGTTTTAGCCAACCAAGGATCACCATATTCATGGATTTATTTATTCCAGTTTCAACTTAATTTAATTCCCTTTGTTTAGTCGCTGATTCAATCACCACGCTTGATACGAATAGATTAAATGATAATGCCTTCATTCAGAAGTGTTCTTTTGATTTCGTTATTTGAATTAGTTAATAAATTAGTAAATTAGTACATAAATGCCTGTCTACACCTTCCAATAGAAGACTTCATGTCAGTCATTAATGATCCCCAAACAGATTTATCTCGTCTTGTCATAGATCATCAAGTTAGATATTTGCAAAACAGTAAGAAATCGAAACTTTTACTTCATCCGAAATATTCAAATCATATAACAGATTGTCAAATAAAAGACTGACGTTGTTATCCAATCATTATTGTCTACGTAGTTAAGACAGAGAGAAAACGGGGCTTACTGCTGTAGGATAACTTAATTGACATCATATACATATCGGTCATCAACTTACCATGCATAAATCAGTGTTCCCACGGTGGACATCGTTGGTGAACAACCCCACTGTTTTTGTCGCGCCAGACCAAAGTCTGTCAAGGTCACCTTTAAAATAAATGAGGGTTATGCAAATGAAACAAACTTTTGTGGAATGGTCACATCGCTCACAAACTGTGTACATTACATGCTATACATTTACTGTTGTTATCCTCTCTTGTGATCATAAGATATTCATTCGATACTAGGAACTGGGAAACTTACATGATAATAACGACCAGATGTGGAATGCAGGTTTGATGTAGGCCAGCCTAGACGGGATTTACTGAAGCAAACGACATCTTCAAAATTAAATTTTTGCCTCACTTTACCCGTGGGGGACGACAAACTATTATCAAGTGAGTATTACTAGTAACTGAGGCCATTTTTTCCAAATCCTTGAACTTTATATTCAGAATGCACTAAATATGTTTTTGTTTCCGTTTTCATTCAACGTTGATGCAAGCTAAGCCCCCAAACAACACTAACGATTGATAAGCAACTGTGAAGTCACACACGCATGATGGGAGGTAATGTATCAACCAATACGATAAGAGAATCATTTTGTTGAGATCGCGAGAGCTCTCAAGTTGGATTGACACCCATACTGTATGGTTCAGTAAATAAACTGTTTCAGACAATCCAGATTTTTTCTTAGTCCGGTGCACATGATGTTCTGTATTAGTGTGTGTAAACGAGACCAAAACAAGGCCACTCCGAGATTTTTTCGTTGGATCGTCTGATTAATACGGTAACTCAGATTGCTACGCATATACAGAAACAGAACTAAATTGTACAAATAATTTTGTCACGAAGCTTCGTTTTTGTGTCTAACTAAATGAGACGGTTACACATAATCAAAATGAAGAGTTCATTAGTATCTCGAAACATTGGGTTCTTTTTAACAAACTCATCAGAACGGAAGAAGTATATACGTAGCGATATGTCAAAATTTGGTTTACTCTTATTAGTCACATACATGGAGCATGTAGACCATATACGATAGACAAAAGCAGATAGGATATATGGACACACATTCACACCGATTGTCATGTCATCACCACTACGGCAACATGGTGAGTTGCTTCAATCAGTTTGCGCACACAAAGTTTACTGGTGAGTTCTCATCAAACTATCCTCGTTTAAGACCAATAGCTTCGGGTTCTGACTGATCATCAACACGCGGAATGAACAGAGTGAATCAATTTAGTTACCTGTTACCATGAGGTGTCTAGTACTCGATTATGTCAGATTTCGAAGAAAAGGTTCACTCGTTTGAGACAGTTGTATTGTTTCCACCATTTCGGGACGTATTCTACCACTGAGTGAAATATTTGTCGATCTGTTCTGCTAACGTAAACATCACTTCAAATGAACTGGTAAGCGGCGCGAAGGACAAAATGGTCGAGCGAATTACGTTCGTGATTACGTAGGGCTAGTCTCCTAGTAGTTTGAGTCAAGGGCAACTGCATAGCCAAATACATACGAGGTAGAGCAGACTTCACTATATGCTTTGAATAAGCAGGGACACTAGAACGAACGTCGGTGACTTTTTAATTTGTGTACTTCACTGAAACTGATTACTGTTTTACAAATTCTTTTCTTTGTGAGATAGATGAACAGTTATGAGTTTATTTCTAGCTAGAACTGTGCTACAGGTATTCCACTTGAATACCTTAAGAACATTATTTTACTGCGTAAGAAAAATATCAGATTTATTTTCAGATTTACTTATAAACAGATAGACAGAATGGCTATAGGTAGGCTATTAGATTCAACATCAACTGATATTTCCTAAGCAATGATTGAACGACAAATTTCACATACCATTATTCAAACCGTGAAGTACAAACGATGTACTGGTGATATTTTGATTTTTATAACTACTGGTAATTTTGATGTTTTTTAACCTCTTTAACCTTATCGAGATGAACTTATCCTTCTCTTACATAATTGAATTAATTGACAACTTGGCAGTTTTAGATGTACTCATTGTCAGGCGTGAGGATGGTACGTTACATCGATCTGTTCACCGTAAGTCAACACGGGACTGGTAATATCATCAGCCCTCCAATTTCACCCGAATAACATACAAACATGGTATGGTCAATACCCCAGTTTTAACAACACTCTTAATAAGTAGTCAACAGAATAAGAGATGCTAATCAAACATTATTCTGAAAAATTGGTAAAGATTCGCAACATGAGGAACAAATGCAATAAACCAGTTCAAACGGTTCAAAATAATGATGCATTTCTAGTTCTAAAAGTCACAGAGATCATTCAGCAATTGCTCGATCATAAACTCTTTCTGTTATAAGTTCACAGTTTGTTACTGGAGAAACAATGGACTGTGATTGTGCGTGTGATTGTGCGCACTTTGCATTTTCACATCGTGAAAACATTACTAGTATTTATGTGTAAATAGAAAATGAGTAGAACTGAGTGCAAAAAATTCAACGAACCTAATGGCATGTTACCAAGTGAACAACGAAGGTTGAAACGCCATAAAATGACATTAAACCAGATATGTGTATATATTGGTCTATAGGAGTGAGTCAGAATGGGAAGCAGAAAAATTGTTGTGAACGTTCTCTCACGTATGTGTAAATCAAGTAGAAGTTTGAAGCTCCCAACCGAGTTAGCCATAACAACAGAGGTGGGTAGTACGTTCCAGTGTAAACAGGCTCGAGTTGTGAAGCCCTTCTATCTGCAAGACAGTCTGCTTATTTTATAATCAAATTTCAACTAATTGCTCCGTTTGTTTGATTGCGGATGTGACAATGGATGAATTGAAATGTAGACTATTGTGTAAGCATGAATTAGGACTCCATTCAGTTATCTGTAAGTCCCTGAGACGTGACTAAGTTTTGATGATTTCTTTATGCGGGGATGTTTCCGAGTCTCATACTAGTTCTGGTGGTCTGTCGATAGACAGTTTCAATAAATGCCAATAACTTCCGAGATGAGAATGACAGGCCTGAATGTTTGCTTACAGATGTGAGCGGATTATATCAGGCGTATACAATAACCTCGACTTCAAAGTGGATCACACAGAAGAGAATAGTAGAAAGCATTTCTTCCAATCTGTTAGGGGATCCTAATGTAACGTCTCAGTCTGTTCCTCATACGTAGGTTAAAGTAGCTTTAACCCATTGTATGTTATTTCATTTTTAAACAATCCTCCGTCTAACTGTGAAGCCGCTAGTCCTACCATGTTTGAATAGATGTTGAACGAGTATAACTCACAGGTCTTCAATTTAGTCTAGGTTTGGATGACACGTTAGTCATTCTAACATGTATTCCTCACAGAAAAGGTGTTGACGTATTGTGGATCGTCCTGCTCAAAG
>JTDE01021960.1:20950-36864 GCA_014338405.1 Paragonimus skrjabini miyazakii | reverse complement strand
TAACCGCTGGCTACTCTTAATCACCGTAACTTAACGCGTCTGCCCTAAGTATAACCAATCTGTAAGTGATTCATATGTTCTGAAAAAGCTTCTGTGTCAGGTGTGAAACACTATCAAAAAACACCTCACCGATTGCTCACAATTTGTTCTGAAATTACAGATGCCAATACGGCCTCGAACGCATTCTAATTAGTAGAGCTTTAGTCCTCTTACTTGTGAAACCAGCGTTGAATTTTGGTCCAGACACTTGTCTACACTTATTCGAGGGTTGTGCGTTCGACTCATCGGTGTGTATGACGCCGATCGGACTCAACAAGTTCTAAACGGCTGTCCACCACTTCGTTAGTGGTCACTCAGACCAAACTTTGTGTGATTTAGCACAGTGCTAGCACTCGATGTGATCAGGACAACCGCGGTCATAGATGTAGTTCGATTCGAAGGATTGAAGCAAACACTGCGGTGACCTAACTGGAAGAGCAACTAATCAATATCAAACGCTTACTGTGTTATTGATTAGCTTAGTCACATGACATAACATGTTACTGAACATAGAACGAAAAAGTAGCAACCTGTGTGCACATTACACTTACCTTATCTCCTTCACCAACCATTATGTTGTTAGAGGAAAGATCGCGATGGAAAATGCCCTTTTCACGATGTAAATATCGTAATGCTAACACAAGTTGTATGAACATACGCCAAATACGATGTTCTTCAAGATACGCTGTTTTCTCGTGCATCGAATTAAGTAGCTCTGTTAGAGACAATCCTTCCAGCATCTCCATGACAATGAAAAGTCGGTCATCTACAGATAATTTTGCGGTAGAAAAAGAAAGAAACAAGATCGAACTCATTACGTGAACGGTAACACATCATCTGTAATTGAAACTTCTCGAAACAACGCATGTCGACTTTAATCTATAGTCTCTGTTAAGATATTTGTTTTTAAGTGTTGATCACAAACAAACTTCTCTATACAAGAAATTTGAAAAGTTAAAAAGAGGAACGTACGTTTCAAAATGGGCATATTCACATTTATCACACTTACGTCAGTTAGTATTCGTTTACGTATTTCTGTCCAATTGAATAGTAAATCGGATATTTTAACTTCTGACCCACTTACGTCTGTCAACACTTGCTGTTCAGAATTACTACACTCAGTGAATGATTCTTATAAAATACAATCTTCCCTGCACAGACAAATGTCGATAGATAGTTCTGACGTCATGAATCCTTTGATGAAGACAGAATATCTTGCTACTCTCAGTAGTTTGGTGATCTGGTATTTGAGTTTGCTAGACTTTAGCATCTTTTGTGTTTACTAACCTCTTCCATAAATGTCACTGTTCATTCTATGTAGGCTAATTGTAATCGGGATAAATTTGTATATGTTCACAGATGCCGATGTGTGGCGTGAGTACTATAAGCCGGACCCTTCTCAAGAGTCCAATTAACAGGGTACATGTGCGATCGATGAAGGGATCCTGCGATGGTTTGGGTTCTGAACTGATTGACATTCCAACCAGTAGTTCAAGCTTAATGGTGGCTCTTAGATTAAGCGCTGCTAGTCCATTTAGCTAGGGCAGGATGTACGTACAAGTTTGGACGCAGTGTGCGTACGGGCAAAGAACGGCGTTTACGTCGACCGTTCTCAGTCAGCTGTCAAGTGCCTGCCGGAGCATACGTTCGGTTCAAACAACTGTCTGGTTTTCAGTACTACCCTTGTTAAATATCACCATGAGATATTGGATTCCGCGACCGTTTTACAGGGGTATGTCGATGAGTGAAATTTTAATCATTACAAAAATTACGACTTTTGTAATCCAATGAAGACCAGTTTGAGTATGTATAAAACCGTAACCAAGACGCATGCCAAAAACTGGGGTTCGTTAGCAAGTCTCACGTGCATTAACCCCTGATGCCATGACGACGCTAATCGAAAATAGTTCGGATTAGATTAAGATGCCTGACTTCACAAGCCCAGTGAAATCGTAGCGTTTATTTAGGTATAATGTAGTTATGTACCGTGTCAGTGCTGTAATCAGGCGATGCTACCAAAACTCGTTTCAAATTTAAAGTAACCACAGACTAATTAATGTCAAACAGAATATGTTTAGTGGATTGCTCCCCGCATCTATAAAAACGTTGGCATGTATTCTACACTGAAGTTAATAACACCGCTAACCGTTCGGCAACTGTGATAAGGCATTTGGGAAAACGTAGATGTCAGTGTATCAACAATTCCCCTTCAAAGTGATATAAAAGGATCACCGGTTTCTGTGGTAAACTTTAAACGTTGCTTTTGATGTTGTTTACTCAACTGTGGTATGCGTTCTATCATTACCTGCCTAATCCCCAAAGAGAGTCTTTTAGTTCCTTAGCAAACTTAACGAACTACTTGGCAAATTTATCCTGGCATTATGTGTAATGGAAAACTTTTTAACGCGATGTAGAACAAACCGTTTTCTTTTTAGGAAACCACTTTACTCAAACAGTAACAAATAACCATGGATGAGAGCAGTCGATTTCGTTTCTAAATTGTTTAGTTTGAGAACTGAATGGCCATCGCTATACTTGCTACACAACTCCGAAAGTACACCGTGATGGTCTACAAATAAGCGAAACCGATCTATTCCGAGCATCCTGTTAAGCTGTCAATATCAATGGCTTCAACTACAGAAAACTATAAACAATGAACTCGAGCAAATGAACGATTTGACAACGATATTCGATAATTAGGCCCTATAAATCTAAGTAATGAGAGCGACTAAGCTCGAAATTAAGTTACAATTACACCGTATTGTTTATTTTTAGTTGGTGGTGTAAAAAGTCAACTCTGAAATATTGGCAAATATAAATTTCCCTAATTACCGGTACATTCAGGCTTTTAACAGGATAATTAACAGAGACAGAAAATTTCTTCGGTCACTGTGACCCTAACGTTTTAATCACAATTCAAACTTAATCTGAAACTCAACCAAATTAACAAACAGAAAACTAAACACGCTGATCCATTTACTTTCAGCTCATCCTGTAGGTGTGTAAGACGGTGGTACACAGAGAGAGAGATTATGTATGACGGTTACACACAAGGGAAGTAGGTCACGACCACTCTGTGAACTGACTTGAAGACAACGGGAATATCTGCTGGACACTGAATAAAAACGAGTGGGTATGGTTTATTTGAGGTAACTGAATACTGACTAATGAGAAGTCAGTTTACTTGTTCAAAAATGTACTGTTTTCGACATGGATTGTAATATGCTTGACTCGTATGTGGTATCGAGATCTGGAACTAGTGATCACTAGCTCAGGCGGTTCCGAACAGGTTAGTTCCGTTGGATGAGACCCAATTGTGAAAAGTCAGGGCCTCGGCTGGATTCAAACTAATGACAGAAACACCATGCCTCAACACGGTAAGCACCCTACCAGTTGAGCTACTAAGCCACGCCAGGAACTCGGAAATTTCACATTTGAACTCGATCACCCACACGTCCCACTGTGTCATATGGAATCCATCAAATAATCCAAAGTATCGACTGCCCCGGCAGGATTGTCTTTCGTTGAGAGTGCATGCATGACGAAAACGTTTGCAACAATGAATGGCTTTATCCCATCTGAGTAGGTGGATAGTTGACAACAAAATGACCGAAAAGTTAATTGGGTGAAGTAACTAAGCGTCTATATCAACTTCATCTCTACTGAGACCCTTTGGAAGAGGCTTGCAACCATAGTGACAATTAGTGTGAAACGTTGTCGTATGGTCATTCAACGCGGTTGATGTTTGTGTTTGTCTGTAGACACTGTCTTCATGTTAATGAGCAAATATCACAATGGTAACTAAAGTGCTCAGGCATTAAGTCGCGGGGCCGATGTTATTGAGTTCACAAGAAGGTATTAATGTTAGTCCCATTTGCTGTAACATTTTCCGAGCTAGAAACCATTAGGCGCTTCCCATCATAACTTAAAAAAGATACGCCACTTGTAGGTGGCCTGCAAAGTGGAAAATATCCAACACGGCTTAGCATGAAGTTTTTGAAGGTTCTTGCAAACCGTTGGTCCCAGTGACTTCCAACGATGTAGATGACAGTCATTCCGAACTGGTTGAATTTGATCAATTCCAGAAAAGCTGAGGTTATCTGACTCATGAGCTGTAAACAACTGTCAGAAAATTTCCAATTCCAAAACAGTAACCGAGTATTACGACCCTGTAGCTCTCTAAAAATTCACAAAGGTACGGTATGCATGGGACGTACTTCTGTCTACATCATCAGTGCAACGTACAAGCTAGCCAAGTTCATCAATCGTATAATTGAACATCTACAAAGTAGACTGTTTACTGCAATCTCTCGAACCCATAAACTACCAGTGACTTCACCCAAAGGAGACCAGTCAATCAGTGACATCTCACACCGTACTCACCAATTCACACGTTACATAGAGATAACCCAGAGGTGCTTGATCTCCTAAGTGAGTGCAAAAGTCCATGGTACTGGAGACTGGCATTGTTGCTGAAACAGGTAAACAGCCAGATTCGTCAGTCGCTAGATATGTCCTGACCACTAGTCACACTATCGACCCAGCTTGTACATTCAAAATCTTGTTACGTCATTCCAGTCCAAAACTTGCAGTAGTCTCAAACAGTCGCCTCAAACCAGCCATTTGCGTTTAGAAACGGTTGTTCGTGATCCTGACCTTTCCCTGGACTTAGTGACCTATCCTAACCCAATAAGTGTTGATCCACTTTCTTATTCGTTTGCTATCGAAAACCGATTCATGTTACTGTAAATGGTATACTGATGAATCATTACGGAACGCTTGCGTCTACCAGTTTTCGTGTTCTAACCGTTTAGTTCAAACTGGTAAGTAATGTCAATGAATTTTTTGATTTTGTTATAAAAATGAAGCACGTGACAACGATTGATGACGACGTTTCTAGATTGTAATGTAAGCTCTCTACACCCCAATGAACTGATAAAACGTATCATTGATGTCATTGAGGATTTATTGAAAAATATTGACTATTAGTGCACGTACTAATTTGTCGCCTTCTGTCTCTGATCTTGAACTTTGTTTGCACTAAACCTTCCCAACGTTCAACAAAATTTGTACAAGCAAGTTGATCGTGTAGCTACGGGTTCGCTCCCTCAGTAGCTAACCTTCGTCGTGGATACCTAGGGACACAAATTATAACTCAGGTTGTCTACCCCACACAAAATTGGTAAGAATATATAGGTGACACATTTGTAAGATTGAAACGGAATGTTTGCAGCTGATCTAGGCAATTCCGTATTTTAGAAAGCAGACGCATTGCGTGCACGTTGGAAACTGAAATCAAAGTGTGTTCTCTAAATCTTCTAAACCGCTCTGTTAAAGCTGACAGTAAACAGAGTTTAGCGCGCTGATCTTAGAAGCACGAGGGCGGACGTGCAAATTCCGGCCCGGAGGAGGATATGCACTACTGAGTGTAGTGCTTCCTCTCAAAGTGGACCACCCGAAAAGCTTATCTTAATCCAAGGGTTGCAACCAGGTGAGGGTGATGTTCAGTTTGAAATAATCGGCAAAGATTCGAGGTCAACGTGTACCGCATCCAACTCAGTCCGACGGTATATCAACTTCGACTGATCGCACCGGCTTAGAATGAAGAGAACAGTCATTCGATCACTCATCAACAGAGCTAATAAGATTCGAATTAATGAGGTCTTCTGAATAACAAACATTTCCCAAATTGGGACGATGCTAACCGTCAGCAACTATCCAGACGCCTTTATCAAAAATAATATTGAACGTAGGTGGACTGCGATGGAAACTCAGGAGACCAGACGTTGTGCAGACGTTGCATCCTGAACGAGCTGCAGAAACGTTCGTCGTGTCATCCGGACAGTATTTTAGTTAGATAGAACGGGTACTGATACCCCCTAAGGAGGCCGTTTCTGTGGGCGCCCAAACAGACTGTGTTTAAGAAATCAAACGCAGTGATGGTGACATCATTCACATAGGAAAAATAAGTTGACAATCACAACTGCACGTTACTGAACGCAAGGGGCACACACTGTCCAATCCGACAAACACACACTAACGTCATAATCGACCGCCACGTTATATGCACTATCGAAGAATCACAGCGCATGTGTTGGCCAGGCTCAAGTGACATAAAAGGGTTTGTCTTTCTGTGCGTAATTACGTCGCACCAAATCTTTTGTCACCCACGCCCAAACGTACATGCTAGCCGCATTGACAGTAAACGTCTGTCTGTTGTGTGGTATAGATATAACCGCCCCTTGTGTACATCAGTTTTACCACCATTTAAGGATCAGTAGATTTGGCCAACCACTCCAGGCATTACACACTTAGTCACGACGGGCTGTATATGACCATTCTTCCTTGTTTAATGTGAATTCGGCCAAAACCGTCCTGAGGAAGGTTGTTCGAGGTTGTTGAAACTTTAGGCATTAGTAACTGCTCATAACGTTGTGTTCTCTTCAGCCCATTAGGTAAAATCCAGATACTATTTGTTAACGAAACTCCGTTGGTGGCGACTAGAATCGATTATCCTCAAAATCCCCTACCAGGCGTTTTTGTCAGCCGTATTACATGCACGTTAAATCACACGCCAATAGTATATATATTCCATTCAGGTGCATTCGTCTACTCTTGCACCCTTAGTGCATGAAAGCCGGTCCGTTATGCAAGGTCGTTTGCATGTGCGGGACTGATTGAATCGGGTGTTGGCTTTCCATTAGCCAAGACGGAGTTATCCTGGTTACATAACGTTTTGCGATTTGGTGTAAACTGTTTTCGAGGGCAGTGTTGCTCTTAGCAACAGCATTTGTAAGAAATCCTAATAGATCACTGATAAAACCTTCCTGGACTACTGGATATTCACGCCCGATATCAGTGGATAAATGCGGTGTTGTCGATTGAACAACTCTCAAGTAATCCACCCCTAAATATTATGGATTACTGATCAATACAACTTCAGTGAGGATGAAAACGGTAGAGTGATTTTTAATTTCTATCAGACAAATTTGCGAATATATTACAACAAAAACTGTGGAATACTTGTACCAAACAGTCGTCTACTTCACATATGTGACACCATGATTTGCCGAACTCATTATGAGCTTTGCACAAGGAATATATAAAATAACACAGATGGCCCCGCGTGTTAACACAAAATAAGGCACAGTAGCCTATCAACGGCCCGCGTTAACCGGTGCACAACCCTAGGCGTAGGGAGTAAACCAACTGTCCTTTTTGTAACTACAAAAAAAACTCCAAGCTATCTCACCACTTTGCAGGCGGAATGATATAGAGTGGTACGCACATTCAGGAACACAGGTTGTACAAGGTTATCTTACCGTGAATAAATGTTTTGTAGTAGCGGACAATGTTTGGGTGTCGAAGCTGCTGTTTTATAATAGTGACCTCGTTTAGAAGTCGGCCAACATTCTTCTGCCTTTCTTGCGCATTTCGTCCAAAGTAAGCTTGTGTTGTATTAATCTGTGATAGAACAAAAATAACACGAAACTTGAAAATGCTATCCGCAGAGCAGAATGTTCAAAGCCTGTATATGTTACATGACCATTCTCTATAGGCTTGCAAAGCACAAGTACTTTGCGATAATCTGGTTTATTCGACAACGACTATTCTTTCATTCATACGTTGTGGATTTCCATACAGCTACTTTTAATTGGGTGTTATCAGCTAAATATGGTTTGGAGTTGCAATACATCTTTCCGGGATACGTTGTGGTCGGTTTTGCGGTAAGCAGTACAGCTGTGTAAAACACGGTTGTGTCATACGGTGTATGTCTGTTGACGATGCCCCCTGCGAAAAACAGGTGAACAGAAACTAACTTTTGATTTGCAACTCGATTAGGACGTGGGTTTTCTTGGCCAGTCTCTCTTGAGAGTGTGGAAAGAAAACTTCTATTCTGGATCTACGTTTTTCAGGTGTGTGTTTATTACATAAAACATGCCAATTTATGGCAATGTGGAAAAAACATTTAAAAGTCAACCGTTTTTAAGTTCATGTGCCTCAGTGATAGGCTTGTCTGTACACCATGTTGTCCTTATAGATTGCGATAATCGCATTTTGTCCGGGATTCAGTCCAAGCTATCTGGTAGAGCGCGAAGTAACATGTACCCAGAAGATCTTCATATTATGGTCATAACCTTTCTCTGCAAATGCGGATTTGTGTAGAGAAAAATATGGGCGTGCTAGATTCACTTTTTCTACAAACACTATAGAAACAAAACTCCATAACTTGCAGGGCGTACTCATGGACAATAGGTATTCTTCTTGCTTTAATTACGAAACCTACTAATCCAACTCAACAGGGACCGGTACAATTAGACGTTTCTAAAATGATGATAGCTCCAAGTTTTCGTCTTAAGTGAGATGACGTGAATGCACTAATAGAGAATGACTTCAAATAGGTATCAGACGTATCTTAAACTACTCGCATCCTGAGATTTCTTGCAATATAGCTGATGCCGCCGTCCACCAAATCACACGCCATCTACTGGTTTCAGTAAACGCGAAATCCTCAGACCCAGCGGAACTGAACGTCAGCCACAGACCAGGATTTGCGAACACATGCCGATTTGAGTTGAGCGCGATTACGTAACTGAACGCTACAAAACCAGTCACCGCCATAACCATCCGAGCCTACAGACAGTCCACTTCACTCATCCCACGAATCTGTATCTTCTTTGATATACCCAAGCGGTTGCAGTCAGAAATCACAGGCTAGTCCAGCGCAGTTAAAACTAACTGTACGCTATTCTTTCATTTACTAAACAGTAGTCGGGTCTGTAAAAGATAGGCATTTCCGGTAACCTGTATCATGGTAACTGTAACTGTCTGTATCAGACGTTCGCACAAGTGAAGTGGAAACTGTTACAGTGTAACACGGCACGTGTGACTACACTCCTCATAAAAGTACTAGGCCACAGGCCCGCTGATGCAGCATGAGTGGTGAATCATGTAGATGTATGCGTCACATACACCAGTGATTAGTATGCGTTCTTCCAATGGGCCACGACATATGGTGAACTAGTTCTCGAAACTTTGAAGTTTGTTAGTCTACTTCAGTAAGTTTTTATGGTTTTTGTTCAGTACTTACCTTATTATGGCTTAAGAAACTACCGAAGTGAAGTAGCGAACTACCGTTGAATTTTTAAAGCTCAAGATGAAAACCTATCTTCTATATTCTTCACTAGAACTTCCGACTGCTGAGTTCCTTAGAGAAGAGAGGTCAATTGAAAACAAACATTGTTCAAGGCAGCCTTTGAAGATAACTTTCGGTTAAACCATCGATGATATGGAAAAGACAATTAAAGGGCAATTAGCGAGTAACGGTTACAAAGTAAACCCGACCAAGATGATATTACCTTTTGGCGTCGAGAATGATGATACCAGAGGTGAATCGAAACTGATTATTACATTCTCGGGACAAATTCTGAGCTAATGCAACAAAACTGAGATCAAGTCAGGCTTTGACTAGCTACCGTAGATGAGACGAGGATTCATGAGTATAACCGCGAGACAACAAAATGAGGCGAGCAACTGAAACACGAATCGTTGCAGCCTGTAAAGTTCGACGTTCACCGCAGTGCCTGCAAAAGTACTTGCTCTATCCACTATAATTATGAGAGTGTGGTGTTAATTGGTTACATGCTATATAAAGTAACAAGCACAAGTGTCAAACAGTTTGTTGATTTGTTCCGAAGTTTGTGCAATTCAAGTTAGAAAAAACGCAAATAACAGTTGGATATCGGTGTCTCGATTCTTTACGACAGTAATTCACCCCACGGTGGCTTCAACACTAACTACAGACGTTTGTGAATTCAGATTACAGAATCTTCCTCACCCAGGCTATATCCCAAATCTATACATCTGTGATTAACAGGTTTCTAACTTTAAAATGCTATTTGCGGAACAAGCAATCCCCTTCTGATAATGAACTGGCATCAAATTAGGGAGATTGTTGAACAAGGTGGTGTATGTTAGACGAATGCTACTGAGTAACTGTGCGGATGATAGGAAGTATGTAGTGTGACGTATGGAGATTACGATAAAAAAAAAGAAAGATGAAGCGTTGATTTCTAGATACCGCATAGCTGAACAGATAAAGATTGTAAGTTTGGAACTTCTCTAAGTGTTTTTATTGTTATGTGGTTTAAATAATCGCTAGCTCGGGAAGCCACAATCTGCTCACGTAACTAACACTAATCAAAATATTATCAGCTCGGTTTTACGAAAATTCAAAGTTCATTTCAATTTGAAATAATAACTGGTTACCCGTGAGGCAAGTTTGAGGAGTGGACGTCATCCGTATTCGATCGAAAAAAAGCGAGTATGGCTGTGAGTTTGTATTTTTTTTTCTCGGTTGCGCCCAATGCGTGGTCATTGGTACAGAAGTCATCACAGTTGTCTCACGGAAGCGTGGTCGAAATTGAGATCCTGGTCATGATAAAGGTATACACTGGTGACAGGCTCTAACAAGAGCGAAACTCATGTCTCGTGCTTCTTCTCGAAAGGGACTTGCAGAGCAGCCTACGGGAATGCAAAACTGCAATCATATATGAGTGCTGCCGAGCTAGTATCAACTGAACAGTCCTAGTATTTGTCAGCAGCCGATAGGTACCCCTCCGGTTGATCGGAATAAAACAGTATGTTGCATACAAATACCATCTCTCAACATTATAATCTATAATAGGTTCACAAAATACTTTTGAACTTTTCCATACTAGATTACATTTGAACTGAATGCTATCAGGCTGATTGACAGCACTTTTAGGACTGAATGAATTACAGCTCTGATCGTGACACAACGGTGATTATTGGTTCGGATGCCTATTGCGTTTCGAAAACCTATTGAAGCTGAGGGTAAGCATATCAAGGTTTATTAGTGATACCTCTGTTTAGGGGGAGACAATATAAATCTATTCTGAATGTAACTGGGTGGGTATTAGTTAGCTGAACGTAAGCCGAAAAGTTGGAAAATAGCCTAATTAATGTCTATACATTCTCCAGTTTAAGACATCTCGATAACACTTCCGCTTGTCTTGATGTTAATTTAAAATGTTCCAAGAAAGCTGGGTGGGTTTTGATGACGAAGATGGTCGTATGGCTAATGTGCACATAGACAGGCCATAAAAAATACAGAGAGTGATTGGTTTTTACAAAGTGAAAGAACACAATCTTGCTAGGTGCAGAGAGTAAACCAACTTAGCTCGTCTGGATCCGGTCACCTGAAGCATCTTAAATTGATATCGAGACATGTGACATCGAGATATCTCAAATTTGAAAAGGTTATAACTCAGTTACGTGAAGCGAGTAACCCGAGCGGATTTAAGAGTCTGCGCCAAATGACAAGACAGGCTGGTGACATTTGGGCAGTGGACGAAGCAATGTCCCCAGTCTCTCTGCTAAGTGAGTGGCTGCAAGCTAATAGTTGGCAGACAAAAAAGTAGTCATACCTCTTTTATCGCATAAACTGTTTGCGATGGTGTATCGACGTTCTTCCGAGCTTTGTACACATGTCCGAATGCTCCACTTCCAAGTAATTCCAAGATGGCGTAGTCCCGGATTAAATGGGTCGGTGGCTTATTCAAGTCGCAAGCTGATACTCCGTCTATGATGCGACAGCGCTCACCATCCTAAATGAGGAAGAACATTGAAGTTAGTCAACGAGAATTAGCATCTAAGTGCAGTGGCTGTTAGTGATAATTGGGGAAACTGATAACCAAGACTCAGTTCTCAACGACTGTCACAATGCTACATATGAAGAATCAGTTGTATCTAATGTGAAGTCAATGGCGCAGTGGTCAACATGTTTGCCTCATGAAGAGCGTGGTCGTGGTTCTAGTCCCGGCAGTAGCAAGGATATGCATTACTGACGAGCTCTAACAAGAGGGAAACTCGAGTCTAGTGTTTCTTTTCGAAACGAGCTCACCTAACCGTCTGTAGGAATGTGACAACTGCCACCAATTTTGAGTGATGTTCGCCTTATAACAACAAAATCTACTTACTGATGAAGAGTCCATTTAAGTAGTGGATATTTATTGTCAGTCCAATTATGCAAACCAATCAGCGTAGCACTGTACAGACTGCTGTCATCCAGTTTCCGAACCAAGGTGTGTATCATGTTATAATGAACTGAACAAGTCAAGTCGTGGTCAAGCGATTTGCCATCTTTGTAGGTCAGATATGTTCAACCGGGTTTAACAGGATACAAATGAGTGAGTATGAACGAGTAGAAGCGCGTATGTTCACCTGCGCTAGCCTTTGTATGCCCAAAGCAAGGTCAGAACGACGTGGACATCCCGTTTCCTAGTCGTAGAAAGATTGCTGTGAGTTGCTAGTACACGAAGATAACAGGTGACAATTTACTGAGTTGTTCATCCACGGACATCTTTCAGAAGTTGTGTAGATAGCCATAAATGTTTCATGGGACGTGCATCCATTTACGAAAACAGAACTTAAGTATGCTTGTTCCTTTTTCAAGCCATTAGAGCAATCTGAACAGATCGGACGTTGACTAATCATCATGTGATTATAGGTATCAATACAATATGTCCTATGCTCTGACCCCTTTGGAGTTATACTTATAAAGATGTGAATAAATCTGACCAACGACTCTGAATAAAAGATTTATTATAGCTAAAGATTCCGATGCGGCCGTTCGAGAAACTCCACCTTGCTGTCTATGATGATCGTGATGATGATGTCTATTCCTCCTGATCATTTACGACATTTTCAAAACCACACTTGAAATGAATAAGTTTTTAAGCCTAAATATGATAGTTACTTGTCTTTGAGCTATTTTCACAGTTAGGTAGATAGAACATGTTACTTAAAAGCATATGGGTTGTATTATTTATTTACATAAAAATATAGCTCAGTTTAAAAGCCGTCTGATAAGTCCAGATTTTGCCAAGACAATACAAAATCGTATGGTATTGAACCACATGCACAGATTTTAACCTTTTCGTAACATTATTGATTATTGACTTACTGTTAATCCTTCAAATCTATCCAGCAACCGACTGTAATCTTTTACGTCTGGTCTATATCCCTCCAGTTCGATGAGCTCAGCAAGTAACGAAGCGGGCAATAGAGATTTGATCAATCGACGACTTCGTTCAAACCGGTACAAACGTTTGAGGGTGCGAAACACTTGGAACTGTGCGTATACCGTTAAGAAAGATGGAAAACAGTCAAGATGTAGTTTTATAGTGTAAGGATGCGTCGGAAATAAATTGTCGTTCACACGTAGCATCAGTGTAAACGCAACAGTTAGATGAACAACTCCAGTTTAGGACTTCCAGTCAAATTACATTAACTGTCAATCGAGTCTTAAAAAATCATGCTGTATAAGGCACGAGCGTTAGTGGAGTAGATTTGTATGACGTATTGGTACTTCTTTACTCAACGACTCATTAGTTGAGCACATTGTTTTTACTAAAAGTAGGCCAATATACGTTGTAATTCAGGTAGCATCAAATTAACGGTGCTTGAGAATAAAAAAATATGTTTGGTGCTACACAAAACGGTTACTAATCGACAACTTCGCTTAATACTTTGCCACTTTATGAAATACTTGGTCCATCTTCACAAGAAGGAAGAGATCACTGCCAAACACTAATCGTCTTTCGCTCTTTTTGAGAGTGATTTCTAAAGGAGAATTACCGGATCCATCGGTTCACCAGAATCAGCGGTTACAAAAACTCGGAGAAAAAAGAGAAGGAAGAAAATGACGAACAAGCATCCACAAGTCAGTGGTTGCTGTGCTCCATTCAACCACAATTCAGCTTCAGCGAGCCATGAAAATTTCACTCCGACCAGACGTAGGGCTAGAGTAACCGTATCAGTCCCCTTGATTACAATACGCAGCCAAATGAAATTGTTCAACATAAGCTAATTTTTATTAATCACTCACAACAAACTTCTGTTATGTATTTGAACGGACCTGACCGGTACATAACGACTGCCTTATGAGCACTGAAGAAACACCTCCTTCTATGAGACAGTTTGAGATGAACCATTGAAGTATCGAATCTCCCGCGGCCATAGAAAAAAAAAACAATTTTGGGACATGAGGTATGCGACAGTAAACGACTGAAACATGTTGTTTTTCAACACGGCTAGGTACGCATACTGTCCGGTGACGTGAATGCGAGTATTTCATTAGTAACAGACTGATATAGATTTTTTGTCCGGATTGGGTAGCTGCTCGCACAATATTTAGAGAGTGAAACATTTGTGATAACCGAATTATAGCTGTAAATCAATTACACACAAATTTCCTCGTCACAGGCGAATCACACGGAACTGATGGCGAGCGGATAATGGCGTTGACTTGTAGCGCGGAGGATAGCCGGTTCAGTCCCTCATTCAGACCGTTTCTTCTTGATGAACGAGAACATGGACAAAGTCGGTCGTGGAGCGTCGGTTTGAGGGTGAGTATCAGGAAGCATTACAAACATTGTGATAATTTCAAACAAAAAACACCTACCAGTAAATTTCTAGTACCAATGAAGTGGAAGCAGTTTTTCGAACCCATCACGCATAGACCTTTTGCTTTATCCAAATTTTCCGGATTTTTCATATTATTGTAAGACTCGTCTTGGTCAAATGATTCGGCGTTGCTCAGAACAGTTGATTGTGGTACTTTACGCACGGCTAGAAGTAGTTGTCTTCCAATCAGATGAACTCCATTGCCCTGAACGATCAGCTGCGCACTGAACTCTTCGAAAGCCAACTCACCAAGCGTACTACACACTGCTGAATTTGGGTATATAAAGGCACAAAAGCGATAAACTATGAAATTTTTTACAATGAGCTCGAGAATGTTTAAAAATTTATATTTTCAGAACAAACTTGTGAGAAATTGTCACTTGTGTTTTTGTTGGTAGCATTTCACTTATGATTCAGAAACTGACAGATCGGATGGGTCAGTGATTTACTTAGGAGTATCGGATGCAGACAAAACGCGATTGGCTATGGAAATACGAGGACGGGAATAACAATGACTCTATCAAGTATGACTGAACTATTAGACCGATGTTTCTAAGCAATAACCACTGGGGAATTGGCGTGCGTTCGGGCGAAAATGCTGGTAACTCTTGGCTGGGGGAAGCTACATCATCATCATCATCATCATAACAGCCATGAACCTGACCAAAAGGTACTTTGGCTCGGGCCGCCGCTCACCTCAACAGCGACGTGGAACATCTTAGAAGAAAACATTACTGGGCACACACTCACGGCTTAAGTCAGAAGTTGATTACCTTTAAACAAATTGTGTTCTTGCCTGTCAGTTGAACTCTGCCGTGAAGAACCACTCTATTCACGAACCGAATACACTCAGCAGAAGAAACGGGAATATTCTAAAGAGGACCCTGAACTTGGTTTTAAAAAGCCTCAGTGTCATTTACCGCAATTCGGTCGCCTCTGCTTCGCCTTGGTATGATCGATAGCGTTTTCTTGATAAAGCTGACAAAAATCTGATTATGAATTTTCATGCAGCCAAGCATTTTCTGGATGGAAACCGTTTTCTAAATCCTATTTACCACCTCTGGAAACACTCAAAGTTAGGCTCAAGGAGGTCTCAAAGACCATGAAAGACAAGAAAGAGCGCGACCCCTGCGGTCAGCTTTGACTATTGGTGTCTGGTCCACTCGACCGATCGGGGTCTTCATTCTAACTTCATCAATTTTATATCAAAACAGCTATTTAGTAAATTTGTTTTTTATGCTTGTCCGATAAGGCATATCAAAAACGTAAACTGGTTTTGAGTTCGATCAATCGATCCGGTGAAAGACCGAAATTCAGTACCTGCGACCCCTGAAACGGTTACTGGACCAGAAGGCACCGCTGCAACTCAACCAAGGCCAGGAGTT
>JTDE01021960.1:0-20850 GCA_014338405.1 Paragonimus skrjabini miyazakii | reverse complement strand
ATTTGACCCAGTAACATAAACCACCCTATCAGCTTCATGTTGCGTCATCTGAATGCCCTGTTCTTGAGTTTCGATCATTCTGACCTCGCTTATCACGCCCGCATTCTTTACCATTGTTGCCATGCCTGTTTGCTATATATTGACTGCACTAATTTCGCTGTAGTAACAGATGAGATGCGAACGAAATGTCCGTGCACAAGACATCTTACGCTATACTGTTGGCTTTTTTCAAATTTATTTCGGGGAACCACTGCTTCAAGTATATTAATGACGTGCACGATGTCTGAAACTAATGCTGGCTAAAAATAACTTATACTCAGGGCACAGTTGCGACAATCGCCCACCATTATCTGACCGATGCGACTGCAAAATTGTGCCTCCTATTGAAGAATCCGGAACCACAAAGTGCAATAGTTAGCTGTGTTTCGATTATCGGCACAGTAAAGAGTAAGCAATGGTGAAAACGCCAAAATAGACGCGAACTACTTACAGGGCCAGTTTGATCAGCAGAAACCGCAAATATTATTCACAAAATTGAGTGAAATATTCATTTCCCACTCTCTTTCTCTTTTGATTTTTGAATGCTGTTTATAGGGACTGTTAATCTTCGAACAACCGTTTCCTACCATTCTTACGAGAGTCATTTTCTCAATTTGTCCCTATTTTGTAAACGCCATTCGACCTTACAAATGTTCCTCGTGAGATTATACTCCGTAGTTTCCTGATGATTTACAAGTAGAAACCACATTTGAACCAATCTCAGTAGTTAATATGATGAAATAGAAACCACGATTTAGAGAAGTATTACACTATGACGGGGCATCACTAGCTTGAAAAACAATTTCGTATTGTGCACTTCGGCAACAAATGATGACCCCTTTTGTTGATATGAGAAGCTGAAACGTATTTTTCCTAGAATGATGACTCATCAGAGTAGAATACAGTGTAAATTACCAAGTGGTCCCTATTATATTTTCATGTAGTATACTAACTCATTCAGTTTAATAAATCTTGCTAGTAGAATGTTCAGTTTTGTTGATAACTGAACAGGGGATGTAGATCAGAGAATAGCAACGAATGATGTCGTTCTCTGGACAGTTGCAAAGCGTGGTATGGTCTCTGTTCAACTGTAAAGCGATTCCATAACACTGAGCTTTACATGACCTGAAGAAGGGTCTGTTGTTAAACACAATTTCTGACGTGGTTATCCTTATATCAGTTTTTGAAAACACATTATCAAGACAAGTCATCTGAAACATTAACGTTCTTGTATCTTTCTTCATTCTTTCACTGTCTGACTATAAGCTCTATTACTGTAATCAGTAGACGACACTTGTAATGACCTTATTCTGGGTAGAGATGAATGATGACTGAAAACCATTTTGATGTATATATGTAATTAACAAGTGTTTTGTAAATGAATCCGATGTTTGATATTGATAAAGAACAAGAAAAGCTGCAATAATCGTTATTAAGCAGAATGATTGCATATTTCAACCTTTTCTGCATCTCTTCTATCTTAATGATTTATATAACATGGATAATCTTGCTGGAAAGTCCAGTGGCAGCAAAAATAGGTTCGAACAACTTCGTCTTTAACTTCACTTTGTATGTGAATGCATTATTCTAGACAGACGTTGAGTCACATTCTTTTTTTAGTACTATCAACGTTACCCAATGGCCTCAAGTAGATGTGTAGAGATTTGCTTATTTTTGTTTGCAAACGATGCTCCATTTTTGTACAGCAACTTTTGTATCACCTTTGCATTTTGTTGAAATTGATAAAAGTGACCTTGCAATTCAATACAAATTTTGTGCACGTCAATCTGCTCTTCTCTCCATTGCGCAGTCGTTTGACGATACTACACGGATCTATCATCTCATTTTTTAGCTCCGTTGTACTACCTTGCAATTCAATACAAATTTTGTGCACGTCAATCTGCTCTTCTCTCCATTGCGCAGTCGTTTGACGATACTACACGGATCTATCATCTCAATTTTTAGCTCCGTTGTACTACGAATATTGTCGCATCCCGGATCGTGCTTTAGCAGCCCATGGCAACTCAGTAATACTCCCCACTTCAGGATACTGATAAGTTGGAATAGTGTGGTGATCATCTCGAACACTTGTGAACACTTTACTGTGAGTCAAATTCTTTTGATTGCCGTAACTTGCTGAAACCTTGAAACTATTTTGTCTCATTCGTTAATTTCATTATCATCGACAGCCTAGTGAGATACGCTTGCATTTACCAAGTCTATTCCGTAACTAGTCCTGACCACTACAAATGTGTCAGTTACAAATTTCAACAAGAACAAAACCATGCTCTAATGCTTGTTTTCTACTGACACAGACTGGAATGTCTAACTGAATACGGATACTATGATCAATTATGAGTTGACTTCAGTTTACGATAACTAAGTCCCTTGTTATCTATGAGTAAGTTCCACATATGGTAATATGGGAACCATATACGGGTTGCCCAGGCGCCGGAGAGAATATGTGTATAGTAGTCGAATGTAGACCGTGTACATTCTGAATGCTGCTGGATCAGGCAACGAACAGTTAGCAGAACGTGACAGCTTTTAACTTTCTCTCTCTCCCCTTCTATTTTTGTCTACACTATTAAAGAATTACTGGTGAATAGTCAACAGCTGTCTGATGTAAGTAGAATACTATCCATAAAGAATCACCTTTTGTATTCACAGACTTTTTAGTCAACAAGGGTTTCCTTGTTAAAACTTGTTAGTGTCACACACACCCTTGCAACAATCAAGGTTTGAACCCTAGTTCACAATCCAGTGACTACTTTCGCCGCTGTATAGGTGTTCAAACATTAGACGAAATCGACCGATCATATCTAACCAGTTGAGTGTGAATGAGCTTCATCGTACCGGATCGTCTAAAAAAGAGACTATGTGTCCAATCGATAATAAAAATAATATGTGTATGTTCGACTCACCGGAACTGAGAACTAATTGACTGATCCTCTTCAAATCCGGCTGTTAAAGACACAAATATTTCACAGTATAATGCTGAGTTAATAGGAAATTTGGAGAGAAACGGTTGTTCTTCATTAACTTGTAGTTAAATTTGAACGAAAACTTATTAAGGAAGATAAGATTGAGAACAGTCAGTTACCGAGTACTCTGAGGCTTTTTCGATTGTGCTCCTTTGATGCACTTTTGTATACCTACAACACACATTGGGATTTTCCGATTTGGACTCATCAAGTACACGATTAGACCAAAACACTAAACAGGATATTCAGCAATGGCTAACCTGCTCGGAACAGGCATGTAAAAAGCACCGTTCTCATTCGCAACTCTGCATTTTTACATGCGCAGTGGTCAGGAATTCATCTATCCAAGGTGAATCACATCATTTGTTGTTGTATTGTTATGGTTGCCGTTGCTATTGTTTAGTTCAACGCACCGATCTGTTAAGTAACTTTTGGTCAAACGGTCACAGTTTTACTTGACTCAATGCAATCCCTTCGGGCTCTACATGCAAACGGTCAAAATCCGAAGTCATGAGGATCGATTGAAATGTTTACGGCGGCCTGGTGGGTGACGATTTCGGTAGCGGAGATTAAATGAAAAGTGGATTATGTGAGAAGACAAAGTGGAGAGACTGAAGGATGGTATTATGAGAACTCGAGGTGATGGTACTTCACTCCAGGTCCGGGCTGCTAGTTGGCCACCAAGAAGAAGTAAGTTCTTTCCTGAGGATCAAGAAGCTGATAGTTTGAACTACAGAGACGTATTGCAATAACATTCGCTGTCAGTATTGCTCACCCAAAATGATTATAGGGTTCAGTTTGATAATGATGTGACTGATCGAGCAGGAGTTTGCCTCGTCTTACAGAAGAATTCATATTGCTCGTGCTACACATTTTTTGGTCCAAGCATGTAGCGGCATGGCTGTTAGTCACCAGAAGTGTTGATGGTTATTACAACAGGTTCATTTGAAAAGTGACTGATCCAAAAATGCAGGGTTTTTCGTAACAGTCATCTAAGAAACTGATTCTAAAAGATGAATTCAAGTACTTAAAAAACGCTGAGTTGAGAGCGTTAGCCCGATTCTTTTCGTCTGGTTAAAACCCATGTCAATTGACCTTTACCATTACTTCAGGCAGTATCAAGTTCGTTCGGCTAAATTTTGTGGGTTGGGCACTGAAAACCATATTATCGATTGTTCTGTTTTGGCTTAAAGATGTTTTGTATATTCACCAATGAGTGACACTCGATGAAGGATGCAAATTCCACGGCAAAGAACCCACCAACTAGCAATGCATTACTGTTAACTGTCCTGATAGGTGTCCACAGTTCACAAATCTTTTAATACTGTACAGCCTCACTGATCACTAGTCAGTAGCCAAAGACCAAGTGACCGCCAACTTCGTTGTCGAGTGGTTCAGCTGTAAGCACCACTCACTTTGTGCGTTTCAGTAAAGATCCGTTGTTTTTGTTTCTACGCTAGCCATAAGTCTACGACTGATGCAAGTTTGCAGGACGAACTCATGTACTACATTGTGCCTTCCTAATAACCTATACTTGACTTTCCTTAGCGGTTGTGCCTCCTCTCGTTTTTAGGCTGAAATCGATCAACCGTTTTATGGTTGACTAGTAAATGTGCACACATCTAGCGCAGCCCCCGAAGGGGTTGACGGAGGATTTCGCAAACAGCTGGTCACAGTGGTCATTCGTTATGTGGTGGACAGCTGTTTCGACCTGGTTGGATATCATTAGCACCACGCACACTCGAGAATCGAAACCACCATTTGTGAGTAAGCGACAAATTGTAGTCCAAACACTTATCCACTAGACCACTGATGAGATCTAACTAAGTCGAAGCAACTGTCCACCACTCCAGTGTTGGTCACTGAGACCATCTATTTGCAAAATCTTATGAGAGCAAAACTCGAGTCTAGTGCTTCTTTTCGAAAGGGGCCGACTGGAAATTCTATGGGAATGCAACAGCTGTGATCAATTGTGGGTGATGTTCAATCTATATGAAAATCAAAATCCCCTACTACACATCAGTAATCAAATACCGCTCAACAAGCCAATGATTTCTGTGATTTCAACTTGAAAAGAAGTCTTAGTCTAGGGGTCATCGATTGAAGTTAACAGACAGTAACTGTGTCTCCTCTCGAGGCGGTCGGGCAACCTGACCATTACTCACAAGCGAAAGTGGATGAGCGTTCTCATATGATAATTCGGTCGTGCCCAACGTGAGGTCAATAGCGCAGTGGTAAACACGGTTGCCTCATGAACAGCGTGTCCGTGGTTCAAGTCCCGGCAGTGGCGATGATATGCACTACTGACGAGCTCTAATGTGAGCGAAACTCGAGTCTAGTGCTTCTTTTCGAAAGGGGCCGACTGGAAATTCTATGGGAATGCGACAGCTGCGATCAATTGTGGGTGATGTTCAATCCATATGGAAATCTTATACTTCAGACAGCACTAATATTTCGTTTGGTCTTTATTTTGAAAAACGTTATGATGATTCGTAATATTCTGTAGGTTATACGGGTATTAAATGGACATTAGAAGAACCGGCATTACTCCCATTCTTCACAGTCCGTATTGGTCAGCCTGTCCGTTCTAACTTCTGAGATTACGCAGGCGATGATGAGAAAATATTAGCGCATATTACCAACATCTGAACGACAAGCTGACATGAAAATCTTCACAGTCTAATCGAGATGCTTTCCGAACATTTAACGGAAGTCCGTTCTTGTAACATTACCTCTGCATTACTATCCTACCACGCACACACTGATAACAATAAACATTCAGTCGATTTTTGTAATTCGTCAAACAACACTGAGGTTATTACAGTAAAAATGAACACGATTTGAAGTAAATCAAAATCCGAAGTAAGAAAACTCACCCTACATTGCCTGTTTTCAACTAATCGACAGGAAGTGCCTATCAGATTTATCCATGCTACTAGCAACTATCTCTTGGTCGAGAAAATAAAACCTATGCACTCAAACCATAGCATCCAATGGTTCATTTCCACGGTTATTTTTGCTATCATAGCTATACGGTGAGGGTTTATTCTATCCCACTTTCTGCAAGCGTGAACTCCGACATGGGTCAGAAGAGTTAAGTATGAATTTTCTACCCTTTTTTGATACCTCTTCATCAGCATGTGAACTTCAGTGGAATACAGATTAGTCACCTAAGTTGTGTCGATTTCATGATCATGATCATCATCATCATCACAACGGTCTTGAACCTGATCAAAAGGCTCTGTGGCTCGGGTCGCCGCTCAACTCAGAAATGATGTGGAGTATACTAGAAGTAATCAAGGTTACTGAAGAGGTTAAAGTAATAACAGTAGTAATAATAATAAGTACTGGACGGAAGAACTAGGAGTGGTGTGAATACAGGTACTCCATTGAATGCACAGCATTGCCATCACGCGTAGCGTTTTTAGTCAGTAATCACGGAGACCTCGGTTAGGCAGGCGCCAGCTACTTACTTTGCTCAACAGGAAAGTCGGTGAGTTTACTGGAAAAGAGAGAGATTGTGAAATGACTATCAATAGAAGTATGAAAGTTTTTAATTAAAACCTGTCTGAAAGTAGTAATATCCCATTCGGACAAAGAATACCTGATTCGTTATGGCACCTCAAATGAGTTCATGCGTGATGACACATCACGAAAATGTTTGCCAGTTGCAGCACACGTATGCTAGTTGGAGTCGTAATCGAAGAGGTTTTGCGCTAAAAAAACAGGTCAACTCTGCTATCACCCGTTTACATGCAAGCAACAAAAATTTCCCCACTGGCAAATCATCAGTGAACCCCAGTCATCTATTAAGTCATCAGCTTAAAACATGGACTGACTTTTACTCGATACTCACGAACGACTTTTCTGCTTCAAGTGCCTATCATTTGATGCAAAGATGGTTCAAGCCCTCTTTCAGCAGGTGGTGGATATGACGCTCATGATATTCTCAATGTTGTCGCGTCCCTAGATGTTATGGTATAGAATGTAGCCTGAAATTGGCTCTTACTCGTTTGACTGAAGCCTTTGATTTTGCGTCGACAAATGCAGCTTCGGGATGTGCCACATTAAATACGTTGGATTCACCGCGGACAGGGGTGGAAAACAACGTGACCCAGTTAACATTGAGTACATTCGGAAGATGTACTAACTATCTCGTCGTTCCTTATACTGGTCACTCATTACAGCTTCTTCCTCCCGGAATTCCAATAAATTCGAATACCAATGGGCCACATGCTCCCCAAGGAGTGGGGGTGAGAGTGAGCAAGATAGTAAGAACATTATCATTGTAGAAAGGCCCTGGTTGCATCAGGTCTTCCACTGACACCCTATGCTGTGATACTCTTAGTTGTGCGGCCGCAGATGCATCCAACTACGGGATCGATGTCGTGATGTCCCACATGTTTCCATATGGAAAGGGGAATGCAACGGCCCATTTAGTGAGGTCGCTTACGGCCCCTAAGAAGACCTAGAACCAGATCAAAAGGAAGGTCCTCGCAATCATTTTCATAGTAAGAAAGTTACACTTCCCTCAGTTGGCGGACCAAAAGACGTTATATGCGACGTTCGAGGTCAAAAGAAAGTGTCCAGTTACACTTCAACTTGTTTGCAAATAGGAACAACACTACCTCTTGCCTACGATCGCTCACTACACTACTGTTCTACGTTAAAACTTGGTTAGAATGACGCTTTATCCAGACTCATCGAATCACAAAACCAAGCGAAGAGAATACAGTAATCGCAGCAGTCAACACCGAATCTGATAAGGCAAGTGATAAATTTTACCCGTACACTTTGGCCACTTGTAGGCCTTGATGACGATTTATGGAAATACTTCCACCGTTGAGAAGTTTAAACACTCATGAACGGAAGTATCATGTTTGTCGAAGGAGCAGAAGTACATGAAGCTCTCCAGCGACACATGTTCACACAACTCCACAATGCGCACGCAAGAATCGATCGAATAAAGTCCTTGGCAGGCACCTTTGCCCTGTAGACACACATAAACCAGCAGGTTGAACAATAATGTCAAAATGACAAATCCAACATGTTAAAAACCCTGCAATTGTTAACTACACCCTTGATAAGTGGCTTGTAGACCTTGACAAAGCCTTTGGTTGGATTTTGGGGTACTGCAAAAGTGCAGATAAATTTGGCGATCGTCAATGTACAGAGTAAGTGGCCCAAAATCCATAACGTGCGACGGCCGACTGTAAGAGAAATCGATTGCAGATAAGTGTTTTCCAGTTAGCCTTCTCCGTCTCCCAAATCTACTTTTAACGGTTGGGCATCAGATATAAGCAACCTCCAGTGCACCATCACAGATGAGTCAAAAGAGTCGTCGATGGTTTTGAACAGGCGTTACTGAAGACCGGAGAGGTAGGGCCCCCAGACTACGTCCTACGAACCCCCCTGGTCAATCACTGGACAGCCCTAAACCTGAACATTCTAGGAAGAATGTCAGCAACAAAATGTATGACTAATAGAAAACTGAAAATGACTTTTTGATTTAAAAAGCCCGAAAAGACGCAAAGTGAAAGTGGGAGTGAGGTACAGTCGAAGACACGAAACTCGTGTTCGATGTTTCATAGTCGTTGAATTTGACCACGTACCCATGTTTGATGGACCACAGAAACCGGAAAGGGGGAGTACCCGTCCAACGGCAAAAGTCAGTTTTCTATGACGCGAAAATCGATCAAATATCATGTGCACAACATGTAAAATAGATTCGCCTAAACCGTGGGGATGCACTGTACAACTAGGAAGGATCAGCTCGTCAGCTCACTGTAGTGCTGGCAGCTTTTGAACTGAATAAAGAAGAATGACCTCTCTGAATGGAATATTTCATGGAAACAACAATACAATTCCAGAAGGAACAATACGAGTGTCCCTTAAAGTCAAAGTGACGGACCAAAAGATACCAGACATCTATCAAACCTATTCAACTCGACTTTCAGAATCATTACTGCAATCCGACCCAATACAAGTGAGAGAGGAGGAGACAGAGATCACCAACTTGTTTCAAAAGTGCTTCCTTTCCATGGTAATCTATTTCGGCTAATAAGGGTAGGTGAAACGTTCCACAGCAATCCAAAGGCGACTCTCACATTTTCATCGACTGTGGGATCGATGTGCACTTTAGTTGATGCTGTACATCTTAGGAACTTATAGAATTAGATAAACGGCAGTTTGTTGACTAACGGGTCAAAATGTTCATAGTATCTGATTTCTATCTGAATTTGTTTGAACAGCACCTTTTAGAACATTGCAAGTTGTAGATGAACCGAATCAACAAAGCCGAAGGATAACACTATGTTATAAAAGCTGTCCAACATGCTTAACTGAAAGCATACTTTTAAATATAATCAATTACCAATTTGGTGGATTTAGTGTTACTAAGTGATGAAGTAGATATCAACTGTGAACAAAACCTACCGAATCAGAATCAGATCCAAGAGGTTCCGGTGGTAGTCGATCCATAGTCTGTGTTTCCTCAGATTGTCTGGCAGTGCACTCTTGGAAGTTTTTGACTGTCAGCTCCCTAATAAACGTTAATTGACAATGAGGAAATGCGAGGTTATTCATCCCATAATTATGCGCCTTACGGATTAAACGAAGTTAACAAAACGACAAAACTTTGTTGCACTTACTAGTTTTCACGCTTGAAAGCTACAAGCAACTGGTTGCAGTGGTCACTCGTGAATTGGCGGACAGCTGTTTCGGCCTAGTTAGGTCTCAAGACCAACACACATTAAGTAAACAAGTGTTAGAATGGTAGTCCAAACTATCAACTAGACCTCAGTAGTGGTCACTGTAGTTGCTAGCTTGCAAGAAACCTCCCTCAACCCCATCTGGACTACAACAACTGCTTTCTAGTTTTCAGACAGATTACAAAAAACGGTTGATTGATTTCCGCTTATAAGAAAGTGAAGTATATTGGTAAACAACAACGGATGTTTGATTACTATCAGTCTATGAATTTACAGTTGTATCTAGGGCGTGACATTTGTCATCAATAGATACGAACCATATGGCACATTGAAAGGATGGACAAAACCACGTTAGAGTAGTAGTCATGAGATTCTCTAAAACTTCATTCACACAAACACATACAACATAATTAACTACCGTAGCAGAATTCTGGCGGTTTCAGTCAATTGCTAGTCATTAAGTCGTTTGTCGTAGACTTCGATTTGTCTAGGGTAAGTTTACCAACTCGATCGAAACTAATCATCTGGGTAGGAAAGCTTCAGTGAAAATTATCTCTGACGACTTTGAAATTGCTGCTGATTTGTAACTTGAACCCCCTTCTTGTTTCCAACTCTAATTGAAGGGAATTTTCGTGGAAGCTATTGTTCATATAGAACACATTGTGTGAATGTGCAACCCACTTGAAGGACGATATATGCTTTAAATAAACGATTAAAATGTCGCGAGAAATTATAATAGGCATCGTATCATTCGCTGACAGCTCTGACCTATTCGTAACAATCAAAGCCAGACAAAAGCTAACAGTTGTCATTCCTGATTATACTCACTACAAATCCGTTTTCAACTTCAGCATAAATAAGATCCTCTGCTTTTACTAATCCTGTCTTTGACAAACGGTATATACTCAGATGTTCGTGGCGACCTTCGGAAAAATTGGACACCATTCATATAAGACCGCTGTTTTCTTGCTCGCATAGATATTTTAGACAATGTTTTCTAAATGGACGTGCTGGAATCGAGTTTTGCTTCATTAGACCTCATCGGAAGTGCGTATCCTCTCCATGACTGTGATTTAAAATCCGGCTAGACATTTACGGAACGACCACGCTGTCCACCGTGCCATCGGCCGCACCATCAGTCGAGTTACAGCAGTTAAACATTTAGTCACATCCTTTCGTGAGTGGTGCTTAAGTCACTCGACTGTCTCGTGAAAATATTCGGTAATGATTTTATTAAAGATTCGTCAGAATGCTAAAACCTTCGCAAATTCCAGCGATGTGCAACTCATATTAGACAATTCCATAACTGACGAGTAGTCGGGGATTTGGTTAATTTCAAGTTGAACATCACCTACGACAGCTGCGATCAATTGTGGGTGATGTTCAACTTGAAATTTCATGACTACTTATCCGTACTATTGATGTCCTGAATTGTCATAGTGGCTTTAGCATTCAGGCAGTACATTGCCTGTTGAGCACAACTGACCAGGAAAGATTGTATTAAATCCTGAAAAATGGCAAATTTAATGAAATATTCAACGTAGGGGCTGCCAGAAGAAGTGAAATGTGTGGAATAAAGGAAACATAATGCAATAAGTTCCTCCGTTCCGGTTAACCTATATGAGCTAGGGATCAGCAGACTACTATATCGTTTATTTTGAAGAGCAATATATACATCTTCATTCAGGGGAACAACAAACGGTGACATCAAATTTAAGCAACGGATATGCAGAAAGGTCAATGTGAAAATAAGCTGTCTGTCAAATGTGAGACGCTGCCTAGTTAGCAACATTAAACAGTCGACAAGTCCTCTCACAAGAATAGCAGGCGTTAATGGGCCAGTCATCAGATGAAAAGTTATATGTGGCGTATATACTGAACAGTTTTAGAATGTAAAATAAAACACACGAAGAATAATGAACAGAAAATAGGTGAACGATCAGTCTCACAAAATCAAAAAAACTCTTCAGGGCACAAAAGTGCCATCACAGTCAAGGCTCACGCATCGGGACAGAAAAATGTCCTTCATAGTGAGACAAGTGTCAGAGAGGTGGCAACAGTTAACGCCTGGTTCCCCACATAAATGCGTCGTAGGTTTTTAGGGAACCTAGAACAGTCAGTAGACATAAATCCGTGACTGCGTAGGAGGGCAGCCCCAGTCAAAGAATAGCGCTACTTGAAGAGGGAAATATAATATCGTGAAAAGAGATGATCACAGGTGAACGAGAAACAGAGTTCACATCACAGCCCGAAGTATGGAGCACCGAATCAATGGCCGCATTTTGAGAGTCCGTCCCGTACTCCACTATCTTGTCTGTCCAGGCTAATTGGCTTCGGTGATCATTCACTATACTGACGTCAAGCACTACAGCAGCGCCATCACGAACCACGATCATATCGGGCTTGATGAACGAGCTTACTGTTGGTACTCGTAACTCCTCAAAGACTGTATAGCCCAAGTTGCTCAGTCATTTCATCAGGTCTTTAGGCACACGGTTGTGTCGAGCACAACGCACATCACGGGTGATCCAGCATGATTGCAGGATATGAGCAAGGCTTTCCGGTTGACCGCAGTTACCACGGCAGAGAACTGAGTAGTCACCTCGGTCACCTCGTGAATTTCGGACTTTAGTCCGCAAGAGACTGAGCTGGATGGCACGAATGAAGACTCTGAGGAAGATGCGATCTGGGTTAAACAGTCAATGACTAAAGAGTGGGAAGCGTGACACTTCCTGAAGATCACAGCCGTCAAGCGAATGATAGAGTTTATCCATCCACGCCGCGTGGGCTTCCTCCTTGGTCGTCACCACTACATCGTGAACACGTGCCGGGACGTTCACTTTCCTCAAGATAGGACCAAACGAATCGTCTTTGACCACATTCCGCAGGATTACACATTGACTGGACAGAAGTCTCTCTACTCGAGATATGCGCGAGATGGGAATAGTGATAGACACACTCGGGATACCAAAACTACTGCTGCTACTACTGGAAAGTTTCAAGTGCAGTAATGACATAGCAAGAAGTTCGCCGGTAGAACAATTCCATGGAGTGGTTACACGACCTGCGTGGATTTGGCGCGGGTGAACTAGCCACGTATTCAATTTCAGGCGTCCAAGAGTGTTCACAATGAATCTCAGTCGGGCAGATAGAGCAGTAAATATGGGAACCATTTTAATTGTTATATCTCGTCGATGACAGTAAGACTATCACTGACGGAAATGCACCGGCTACACAGGATTTTCAGACCTCCGAGATGTCTAGAGTCTACTGATGTCGATATGAAATTATTTGAGACAGAAAGTAAAGTCCGTTAATTGAGTCACTCAGGATTGCACTCTCGAGATAATGCGACTGTTTAAACTCACCTATTATTAAATAAGCTGATGCCGAGGAGGGCAAGCCGTGCAACTTACGCATTATATCAAGGTTTTCTAATAATCTACAACAATACAACCATATAACTACAGAAGAACAACACATGCAAATTTGGAAGTGAAATTACTGGCAGTGTTCGTACCTAACCGCAGATACTCAATATCAAGGAGCGCTTTCTAAATGAATGACTCGGTTGAACGTGAGAATAAGACGGCTTTTATTGTCATACTCTTTAATTGCAGACATTTCACAAACAACTCAACTAGCCATCGGCGGTATTCGTTCTATTAAGTTCGATTAGCTGCCATCTTTCTCAACTTGTCTAATCACAAGTTTTGCAACTTACAACAACCCCAGGCTGATAGACAGATTCAACCTGCAGTTACTAAACTGCTGGTGGCTGTCCTCATGTTCCGTTAGTAAAACATCAATTGCTCACCCTTCACCTTGTGCCGATCGACTGTGGCACTGACAGCGAGTACTCAGCATCATAGGTTGCTGACTGATATCCTTAGTATATGACACATATCCTATGCTCTAGTATCCTTGATGACTAAGCAAATGAATTTACTTGACCACTATAGCTAAGTGTCAACTTCTAGGTCTCCTCGTCATTCGGTCGCCGACACCACATAATGTGTGCGGTTGACTGCGGACATCTAAATACCTGAAGGTGATTTATGCCCTCTATTCTAACCAACCGCATTTCGATGCCGTGGGTTATTATTGTCACCACAGCTACCCCTAGACTCATAAGCCGTAGGAATACACTTCTGCCATCACAGGTGACTTAAGTTATGGGAGAACGCTCAAGTCCAAAAGATGTGGGCTACCACAGACGCACCCTCCGAAATATATGAAACGCACAATAATTTTTATAATTTAATCACCTATCACCAAAGCAACGCAAACACATCAGTGAAGTCAAGCTTAAGCTGTCCTAATATATCTTGATAGTCATTTCTAACTGTAATATAGTTTTTGCAGAGTTAACTCTCACCCAAATTTTTGTGTATACTTACAACTGTGTGCAGTACACAGTGTAAGCTGCATGTGCAAGGTAATTAGTATAAACTAACGACATTAAAAATGACAATTCCAGAACCAAAATCCGTAATGGTTGAAAAAATTCATAATTAATACCATGCATCTTGTTTGAATCTGGCTTAAAACGCAAATCACCTTAGACAAGATAAAAGAATTGGAATTCCACCGTGTACTCGAACTTTATCAGGCACGCCGGATTCCGTACAAATTCGTGCCAATGCTGCCGCAGCATAAACACTGGCTGGCAACAGCGCTCCCTTGTCCACCATAGGATAGATGTTATCTAGCAGAGTCCGGAGTACAGTGATTTCGGAGCTTTCTTCGCCAGTACGATAGATCCAGTCTTCAATACCCTGAATAAAATAAGGTCGAGAGGATCCAGCAGCATTTACACATAAATGAAGTTCGTCTAACATGACCTAGGGAAATAAATGTTACAGGATGTGAGATGAATTCAGTTTCAGACCATTCAGTAGAACACTAAATTCAACAAATATTCGCCTGAAATAGTACTGTCTATAAGTAGTTATCATAAACGACCGTTGATTGGGGATTCAATCGACATGACAGACGAACTAAACTAGACACGAATGGGTAGAGATGAACCCATCTAAGACATATGTGTAAACTGAGTGATTGAATGTGTGACCGACGTGCGATGACCAGAAGTAAATTGATCAGTTTGACATTTTTGATGCAAAGTTTGTAAAGATATTAGATCAATAGGACTCCCAGTTGTGTATTTTGCTACAGTACAGTCAGTCACAGACAAATTGGTTGCGCACAGACGGTGATGGAGACAAACTGGATTAAGTAACAAAAATATCTCTCCGGGACTTGACTACACTGAAATAAATTAATGCAATGGTATGAACTATTGATGACATAAGAGAACCGAAATTTATTAACAATCGAACAGACTAAATCAATGGGTGCTCAGAATGTAATATGAGCACATTAATTTGAAAGTTACTTTTCGATTTGTTGTTTAATCGTTTTAGTTTGTTAGCAGAAGTAGCCTACTTGAGAATTGCTTGTGTCAAGACTCAACAGATGTCAGTACGGATTTATTGTGTCTCTCTTGAAGTGTAGGGGAACTCGCGGGGTACTTTGTTCACCTACGACCAGTTGATTTCTCAAAACATCGGTGACTTGTACTCTCTCCCGGTTTGCACCAGATAGAAAAAAGCCACCACCGCCTTTGTGTGTAGAAAGCCGTGGACGGATGTCTGGGATTACAATAACTGCCTATTCAAGTATCCGTTAATTGAATGACTAATTGACGTTTACAAATGAGCGCTAACGTTTAATGTGTCGATTTCTGACGACAGCTAACTCTTGATGCCAACAGACTTTTAGACAAATAAAAGATACTCCATACCTGTAAACTAACTAAAACAGTAATATACTTAAAAATGCTTCCAGTCAACTGATGAGCTGTTCAGCCTCTAGGACTTCGAAGTTCTGGCGGTTGGTATTTTACAATCAGACAAACGATTGTAAATATCAAATCCAACTTACAAAACCTCTTGGCGTTTCCGAGTTAACTTGAGCCAGTACTGTCAATAACACAGGAATTGAATCCGGTACAGTGATAAAGTTGCTTCGAAATTCACAGTTTTCTAGAAGTTTCTCCAATAAACACAAAGCGAATCTGTAGAGGATGTGTGTAGCATGCAAAAATGTGTAGACACATATATTTAGTGCACAAGAGCATTGTTGTAAATCATCGGTTTTATTTGAAAAGATCTTGGCCGGGCCATATGAATTTTCTGTCAAAATACTACTTTTGCCATTAATGAAAGCAAATAATGAATCTGTAGTGTCTTGTCCGAAAATTGCAAGAAACACCAGAAATCCCGTATTGAATCTGGACCATTTTAGCGTAGGAGACCAGTAAGAAAATATCACAGTTATCTTCAGACAAGCACTCTACAGCACAAAACAGAAGCTTTGGTTTCTATGTTTACAAATAATTTTAATAGACGTTCAAACTCTGGTGTTTCGAAACTGATCACAGGCGAGCACTTGTCTCCATAAAAGTGGTGCTTGTCATTTTAGACTTTGTGTTGATATTCATGTTCTTATCTGGCAGATTCTGTTCTGCTTCCTTATTGTCCATTTCGAGCAGTTCTGTTCTTATTGTCAGTATGTACAAGGCATACAGATTTCAAACACATGTGCACGATTATTAAGAATGACTGAAAACGACTGTTTTCAAAGTTTGCCTCCTGCGTTTCGTGGAGGGCAAACAGTTCTGGTTGGTGGAAAGCAACTGATTCACTAAAGGTGTTATACGCTGTTTTTTCATATGTAACGGTTGATTATTTTATCCAAGTGAAATCAGCTTCCTGATCAGTATGCTTTAGTAACCGTTGCTAACTGACATTGCCTGTGAATATGGAGCAACTAGTTGGTCAATTGTACTCAATAATTTCGGATTACGTGAAATCAGAAGGCATGATTAAGTAGTAGAGCTGCAATGTTAAAGAAAAGCACCTCGTCTTTTCATAAATGTCTCAAAGAACCCCGGATGTCAATGAGTCCTTAGACATATCCCAGCTGAAACGAACTAATTACAAGCTAACTGTTATATCTTCCTACGAATGGACAAAACACCGAAGCAGATGCAAGCTTTGTATCATACCTTGAGTAATATTATGAATACTACTACAACATAGGTCGACTAATCACATACCACAAAAAGCGACAAACATACAAGCGGGGTGTGTTCAATAAGTCAGCAAGTCAAGTGAGCAGCCATTAAAAACAAGGCGCTGACAAGTAATAATTAGCAACATCAGCTTTGAGTAGTGTTCACTATGCATTTCACGCATTTATACCACTAAAGCGGGGTTCTGTAATTAACATCTAATTCGCGACGATCTCATTTTAAGGTACACCCAGGTAGCAGCCCTGTATTATCTGACATTCTGGATGGCTTAGCTAATCAGATTGGCGTAGCACGTGATTTCGACCGTTTTTCTTCTTCAAAACCTGTAACTTTTTTCATCGCTCATTGTTCAACAGAATGAGGCTGAATAAATCACGAGTAACGCCGCGTTTACTAATCAAAGCCGCAAGAGTGCCCAGCTGTAATCGGCCGGGAGTTAGAGTGCATGCATGAAATCAATGTTGAATGGATCCCAGCGTTTTACGTTGAAAAGCAATTAATGAGCAAGCAGTTACGAATCCGACTGACCAAACCGAGCGGATAGTGTCTGATAAACAGGTGAGCTGTGTTATCAGTTTTGCAGAGCCTGTCACGTGAACACTTACATTATCAGTATGTTTGGAAAGTAAATTTTTAACGTCTGATTTGCATTTTGTTAGACAAATCAATGATGATTGTCTAATACTAATTTAAATTCAAATGAGTATAATCCTGAACTGTTCAGTTGCCAACATGACCAGTAGGTGATTTAGTCAAACATTCTCAATTTTAAAGCTGAATCGAATGTGTGCCACCTCTCGATTAATTGTTTAATGACTTGGGCGGAAATTACGCTGCTCGTTTCATATGTTGTATCAAACATTCGAAAACGTCTGGTGAAATCACGGAGACAACAACCTAATGAAGCCACTGTTTTCCGGAAAAACAGACAAAAGGATGCCCTGGACATCGGTGTTATTAGAAGAGAAGATAACTGGATAGTTTATCGAATTAAAATAAATATTCTGCAGTCACTATGTCTGTTTGATCATCGAAACAAGCGTTTTACATGCATTTTATTAGTTCAGCGATGAGGTTAAGCTAGAGCTCAGAAATCTAACATGTGAACATGGCAAGGCAACATCCTTACCTATTAATAGTCGGCCAAATATGACTGAAAACACTACCCGCCTAAAAGCGTATTTCTTCAAGCGTACAAATCAGCAAAGCAGATACAAAGCATTTCAATTATGGCACTAAATATATCCTTTCTGTGAAGCTAAGAACGATGTTAACAATACATCAACAACAAATCTCCAACAAATAGGTTAACTTCCAACAGGAGACAGATAATTTTTATCATAACGATCCTGCACAGGTGTAACATAAATGTGCTGTTTAGCTGATGGCAAAATGCAAAAACTGAACCGTCCAGCCCTCAGCAAACCGAATGACCGATATTACTGACTGCTGTTTGTGAACTCCGATGAAAAGTTGACATTCGCGATAAACAAGTTCCATTTCCAACACCCTTCTTGACCAAATGATAAACGTCCATGAGGAAAGCTTCAAGGGGGAAGAAATCGCCAAGGAGTAACCAACAGTAGTCCATTCATACAACCAGTTGGAACAGTAACAAAAGTATCTTGTTATCGATGTAGCTTGGCCGTTGGTTAGTACAAACGATTTGTCATGATTTCAGGGAGAAGGCTGTGAGGCAAGAAGTTTTCAATTATCTGGCACGTCTTCAGGATTCAAAGACGGCATACACAATGCTGAAGAAACGTCGTTCTGTTTCTGAACAACGTATAAAAGACTGAATCCAAATGATCAAGAAATTTTCAACGGCTTCAACTAAATGCAGTTGCCTTCTCAAGCGTATTCTTAATACAGTGGACAGAAACAATAAACTTAATATTCAATCAAGTATGATAGCATAAATCGTTAATGATCAAAATGCTTCGGAAGCAAACGACCGGTTTCGTGGTTGTTGCCACCCAACGAATATTTGTATCGGTTGAATTTCGATTAGAAATCTTATTATAGGAACGGCAGGTGCTGAAACTCATAGATACTAATTCATTTGCTAGTCACTTGTCGTTAATCTTAAAATCAATGCCATCTGGGAGTATGAGGTGGGCTGAGTTTTTAAAGAATTCCAGTTAGTGCTGTTACGATCAACACTGATCTACAAACTCCAGCGGGTTTGAGATAAACGTCAAAACTAACTCGTCAATGAGTCACTACTTACAAGTAGACTTAATGCATTATTAACGGCATAAGCGTTTTGGATAGGTGTTGTGAGTGTGCCTAAAACTTCTACAATTGTGCAATAATTTATACAAAAAGATCTTTTGTTTGTGCATGGATTGTTAGTGAAGACAGCAAATATATGAAGATGGCTGGTCGATTAAGACTACCAGACTTCCTTTAAAATAACGCTATAATACAATAATGGTTTGTGGACATCGACGAAGATACAGTTTACGGTGAGAACGTACTAAATAACTAAAAGCTTGTCATCACCACCGATTGAGAAAAGGTGCAAGAAGAAAAAGTAAAGAAAAGACATGAATTTGCTTTCGATACACCTAGGCAAATTGTCCAATATTCACAAACCAGGACTCTTCAGGTCAGTTTTTGCACACATATTCGTAATCCCGTATACTGGGACACTGAATTCAGACAATGGGGACTTTACAAGGGGAGCAGCGTACTATATCAGAAATATTGTGCCTGATCCGTCGGTGTTAAGTTTAACTCTCAGTCCAATTGGACAGAACAAACTGTAATATCTACGTTTTGCACACAAGTCTTTCTTGTAGTACAATATGTAGTCCAATGTATTTTGTTGGTAATTATTCAGTTGGAGGCTGAGACTTGGGATTTTGGTTTTGGCGGAAGATTACTTATCTAATGGCGTTAATTCCCGTAATAGCGCCTTTTGCCGGAACCCAAGGGTGCTGCTGTTGTTGACGCTGGACTATAATCTTGGTGAACTTTCCCTTGGCTTTTCCAAAAATTTTGCTGGGGCAATCTTCTTCCGGATTATATAGCAGACTTCAGTTGACAGTGGAATAGATGTGTATTGGATTTCAAAAATGATAGTTCCAATCTCCTGGCCTGGCTTCGAAGTCTAACGAACCTTGCACATTGTACGTAGCATCATGTGTTTCTGTCTGTGGTTTAAATTTTACTAAAACTCGGCGGTTCCAAAATGGGTTCTCTCCGAAGAGAACTCTTCTGACAGGATACTTATAGGAAACACAAATGCATCTTCAGCAGACCTGCATTCAAAGAGGAAGCAGTAGCTAAAAAGAAGATACCCGGAAGGCTAAAATACAAACAGCTTTGGTCGATCCAAATCAACTTATAACCTCTGGGAAAAAATACTCTACAATTTTCGGCATGTTTTGTGTGCATACATTTGTGTATTATTGTCAATCATCTTAAACTGGTCAAATTGTATGCTTGAATGAGTTTTTAAAAATCATCGGTTTTCAATAGGATCGCTTGTTTCATTCTGTTCACATGCAGAGAGTCTAGAGATCAAGTAAAAATAGTGTGATTTTTTCATAATCAATCGACAAATGGTTGAATAAACATGAGGTAGGATCTCAAAAGTAGTTCTGCACTGACATTTACTCTATCTGTGTGCAAACACGCCAGCCAATTAATTTGACAGATTTGTTGATTCAGACTGGACCCAATTAAGAAAAATTTGAGTTTCAAATGAATTAAAACCAGCGCCAAAAACAGCATGATCAAACGTGGTAAGTGCTTTGCCAGTTTAGCAGCGAAACCATGTTGGTGATTGGAACTTTTCATCTTCGAAATAAGTCACCTATAGCTTCACCGTCATATTTGTCTTCTATTAAATTACTGATGAGTAGTCGGGGATTTGGTTAATTTTCAAGTTGAACATCACCCACAATTGGTTGTAGCTGTCGCATCCCCATAGACTTTCCAGTCGGCCCCTTTCGAAAAGAAGCACTAGACTCGAGTTTCGCTCTCATTAGAGCTCGTCAGTAGTGCATAT
>JTDE01021959.1:96665-119372 GCA_014338405.1 Paragonimus skrjabini miyazakii | reverse complement strand
TGGAGGATCAGGAGACTGGTTTGTCAGACCTCTACCTATTGGCCTGCCTGGCATGAGTGACTCTATCGGTGTGTTGGCCACACCGTCCAGTTTAGCCCAATAGGTCATAGAGATGCGCAAGCCGTCACACCGCGTCAAGGTCCAGTCTCGTTGTGACAGGTACAACACGTTGCACTTATATGGAGCAAAGGCCATGTGAAAACAGACGAGCAGAAGCCTCCAGTTTATTTGCGATATTTCTGGTTTCCTATGAGTCCTAACAGGTGAGAGCAGTGTCTTCTGCCAGAAAGTGGTTCCACACCACCGTCTTTACAGTCTGTCGGACGCGCTCTAGGGTCTCGTCTATTGTAAAGTTGAATAGGATAGGTGAGAGTGGACAACGATATTGCACTCCACTTAAGATTCTGTAAGCCGGCAATACGTCGCCGCAAACCCGATATCTGACGGCAAATTGATTTCAAAGTACCGATATACTTGTTCGACAGACAATCCTGGAGTGTAGCCCTGCCAAATGAATCAAGAGCCTCTCCGATGTTTATAAAGAACAACTGTCCACCTTCCGCATAAATGGCGGATTTCAAGTATCTGGCAGAATGTGAAGATGTATTCACTGGAATCAGGGCGAAACGCAGGCCGCCTCTGATAGATACGCTGTTCGTGCGTTTCGCTTAGTCTACGGGGTAGAAATACATGGCACGGTATCCATCTAAAAAGTTTATACGGGTGTTGCAATAGTTCATTCTTTGAAGTGTGCATGAATTTTGTCCACAGGAAGATGTGATAAGAAACCATATTCAGTCTTCTCCATAGGCGCATTGATCCAGCGACCTCATCTATGCTGCGTAGCGCAGTCTGTGTTTCATTACTGGCGAGGCCTCCAGCTGAGAAGATCACGGCCTTCGTCGCTGATAGAGTTGCACACAATCGCTTGATAGTTGTGATTTCCGACTACCAGTCGGATATTGTTCTACCAAACCACTGCGTACGGAGCTAAGGATCAATTCGAACTGTCGATCTGTTCCACTTGCACTGGGCCTGCATCTCACTTTGCCCAACGTTCGGTCGGTGCAGTAGAATATGTAAGTCGGAAGCGTGCTCCTAACTAATCGGTCGAAATAACTTTTCCTTCTGAGGGAATGGACCTCGCAACGCTGGACAATTCAAAAGTTTGTAAGCAAAAGTCATATTGGAGGTGGTCACAAAGAGTGAAATCAATCTGGGGTGCCTGTGCGTATGTATTGGAAGCACAGATCTAAGAGGTAGTTCGATACATCGTCTGGCCGTTTTCGTGCCGGCCAAGACCATTTTTGTCCACTGGGGTGGGTAATCATATCATAATGCGATTCCAATGAAGTTTAGACATTGCTCAGCTGTTTTCATCAGCTTTCTGAAAATGTACGTTTCAAATGCTGCGGAGTAGATTTTTTGAGCGAGCACCTTGATCTATCACGCACTCCCGAATGAGCAATATAGCATACTCAGTTACATATGTATCACCACCCGATGGAAAGCCTCGAGTGCACTCTGGCGATATTCTTTTCCGTTCCGTTGAATTATTCATCTGGGTAACTTAGAAAAACATCAAAAGAACCACTTGTATGTTGTCTCGGAGTTATGGAACGGTTAATGTAGCGCGACCGTCTTAACTGCAGAAAACAGTTTTTTCGCCTGTGCACCATGGAACGGACTGCAGCACCTGGCGGCGGCAGCGACCTCCGGTGAGATTTGTAACAGCGCATGCACAACTGACTTTCCCGCAGACGGCGGCATTTCACGCTGCTATACTACAACTCCCATACAGGACACTTTATCAAGGTTGGTTCCCTTCAGCATCTCCGTAACCACTAGGCGTTTCTAGTGTCCCGATAAAGGGCAGAAGCGAGATTCTGACCCATGTTGTCCAATACTCTATTCAGGATGCATTCTGTCCTCCCCAGGATCAGCGGAGAAATCCCTCATGTTACCGGCCATTCCAGGTGTAGTGACTACAGGTACAGCATGCAGATTTCCACGTACTAGTTCATTACTTAAGTGGCTCATAGTGAATAGGAACGAACCTCGCGAGCAAACAATGAAAACAAACTTTGAAATCTGACGGATTTCTTGAAAATATAATGGTGCTAAGTGTGTAAGAAACAACTTTTGGACAGTAATTACAAAATATACGAAAACCATAATAATCGTACACCGTTTATTGACGTAGCTGAGTATCCGTTATTAAAATTTACTGCGTTAAACACACGTTCCTAACTGCCGTCCCGAATTTCCGGACACAGAAAATCGTTGTTAATTGAAGTGCCTTCGCGCCGTTCTTTCCGTTCCGTGTCATACTGCTCAGCAGCGTCGCTGAACTGTATACAACAATGTTAATTAACATAACTGCAACTAGTCGCTTGTTTCAACCTATTAGGCGACCGTTACAGATTGATTCAACAAAATTAAACAAACTTGAAATATTGAGTCTTTTGATTTGATTCACAAACACAGATAGAAGACAACCCGCGAAGTGAAATGTGTACAGTTCGTACTATTTTTCTTCGGTACGGTTGAGTAACGAATTAATTCAGCTTTGGCTTCATATGGTCATTTTTACGTGAATTCCACTTCGTAAAATGCACTGGGTGTTCGATATCGTTACTGCGTAGCCCCATTCAGCCATCCGTCCTTACAAACATTCACACCCATGGCAAGTATGACCTGATTCGCATGATTTTGGACATTCAACCAATCCACCATCAGTGACAATCACGCCTCCATTTGCGCACAGAATGTCCATACTCACGCCTGCATTGACATCAGACCGGACAGGTGTCAGCAGAATAGCTCACCGACAACTGTTTTGATCAACCATTCCAATTAACAATGCCTTTTACTCTCGGTACAATTGGCTGTAGCAGTCTATGAACATCGTTCAGCCGAGCAGTGTGTGTGACCGACTACATGTATCAGACATCTCAAATTCTCTATACACCCACGATAAGTGGTTGAACCTAGTGTATCTTAGATTGGTACCTCTGAGAAATAAAAATAAGCGACGATTTTGTTGAAGACCGAAATGAATCCGAGGTTGTAGTCGGGGTATCGACAGAAGAGTCTTTGGGTTGAATAAGCCTCTAGAAAACGACCAAAGGATCTACACGTGCTAACAGACTATACCGCCTACGGTTAATTTCGGTAGTCAAATACACATTCAAAAGGCCTTCCCACACAAATATTTTTGCTTTCATCGAAAGACTTTGAACGGTAAATATTAAGAAATTGCATCCTATTTGTAATGTGTTTGTTCAAAATAATCACAATTCAACCGTCAATGCAGGTAAGATATCTCCAGACTCAATCGTACGGGCTCAGAAGAGTGAACCCAGATAGCTGAAAAATATCACAGGTTTCTTTGGAAGAAATTTTCAATGTTATCTTTACACAGCCATTGACTGGTCAACCGGAATTCGGAATGCAAAGCACCATTAAGGAGGTACGAGAGAGAAAAGAGTGAGTGAAAACAGGATTTAAAAAAAGGAAAATAACGGCTTAAATGACGATTGGTGCAACATCTTTCGTCGATGCTAAGTATTCCTTGATTCGTTGCCACCGGGATATGTGTAAAAGGTGACTGTTTCGCTCAGGATCCGTCACGAGAAACGAGGTATTAGGCACAGGTACTTCAGCAACCGGAGAGACTTTGTCACCACATGCGGATACATCGGATTCATCGCACCGGTTCTCCCGCCAGAAAAGCGACGAAATACTCAACAAGCTACGTAACATCTCCGGAGAGGTGCGAATAATCCCGTGCCATGAACAATGACCATCTGGCGATTTAGAATCCTTGAACAGAGGTAGGCGCTCATCTGGGCTTGCTAGAAGAGCATCGAAACTGTGATCCTTGTTCGCCAAATTCCTTCGAGGCAAGAAATGTACATTCAAACGGCCGTTTGATGGATCGACGACAAATATCCCAGTAGTTAGCTGAAAGAAATAACGTGGACGGGAAATCGTTTGCACAATGAAAAAAAAGTTGTATAATTTGTCGACAGTAATGGAGATGGAAATGCACACAGTGAGTAAACAACAGTGTAGGGGAAGAACCCAATTATCCGAAAATACCATTTTCATTCGCCTTTGGAAAGGCTTATCTCATTCTATTCGGAGTGACCTTCATAGTCGACACAGTCGTGCCACTTCACCCTTCACGTGCGTTTTCAACTTTTGTGCCAATTTCTGGCACCCCGCCCACACGCACGTCCTTTAATTTGGACATCCACTGTACTGTGTGAATCTTTGTCTGGTCCACTTTCTGACCATATTTCTTGATTGGTCACAAACCCTTTAAATATGATCTGGTTTGTGACCATGTCGTCTTCGAATTGAGTGACGTCAAGTAGCTCTGTCCGGAAGCCAGTCTTTTCTCTGTGTACATTCGTTAGCATTGGGTGGTTGGGTTGGCCGGGAAGATACATATTACTCGTGCGTACTGCGTAGTCAGTTGTTCATTACGGTTGACCGTGGTTCCCTTATCTACCGTTTCACTAACCGTTATTCTGTTGTCTGTTTACGTGCTCGTAGGCCGTATATGAAGTCACAACGGACAACAAATACGTAAAAATTCAATATAGATCCTGCGATAACATTAAGCGGCCATTTCACCTTCGGACGACAACCTCTTCAATATAAGGTTGTCATTTTTGTGCATAACCCAGGTTTACTTTAAAAAAATTTCTAACAACGTTTGTGTTTTTGGTGTGGGAAATGATTGCAGTCGGCTGGATGAAACGACGAAGTGGTCGCATGGTTTCGCCGTGGGGTGTATGCACGGCGTGTGCGAAACAGAAAAAGAACGAAGTGAGATGAAAATCTTCAGAGCAAATTGCATTTCACTTACGGTGGTCGATGAAGCTGCCAGCCATAACACCTCTACGTTTGTCGCCTCTTCTTCCGGTTTAGACGGAGAGACTGAATGTTCCCGTGTCCCTGTCGTAATCCATTTTAAATCGGTCCAGACATTTTGAAATTGCACGGCTCGAACAGAGTTGGAAACAGAACTCGTTATGCGTTCATCAGTTAGGCACCATTGAGAAAATAAAGCCCATGTGCGTAATGTCAACATGTCCACTGAGAGGTGGCGTGATATGCGATCTTCGGTCGGTGAAATGTACGGTCTGCACAGAATACCACAAGCAAAAACATGACCAATATAGTTTACAGGCTAAAATATTAACGTTGATATGTAAAGCGATCAGGCCGGGCTAGAGAAGTGTTTGGCGTGTCTGAAAGAAGTGGGACGGTCATCATTTATTTATACTTATACATTATTACCGGCCATCAGAAACAGAGTTCAGCAGGTGTGAAGCACAGCATATGGAATTCTCAACTACTGTATACTAGATGACTGTTGGAGCTAGAACTTAAACCGTCGAAGCGTAGTGTCCTGAGATCCAAACTTACATGCTTCTGTTTTCATACGTAATGATGGGAACCTGATGTTACAAGGTATAACACTTTGGGATGGTTTTGGAAATAGAGGGGTAGCATGGTGACTGATGCTTACCAGGAGTTTATCCCAGATTTCGAAAAAAGGGTCCGAATATTATGTGTTTTAATGTTACGTGGATCCACGAAATCCAGGGAATGACATACCAGCGACGAGCAGATAGCATTCTCACTCAATCGGGGATGCAGTGGTTATTATCTTGTGACGGGTCTTGGATCAAACAGGAGTTGCGGTGTTTTTTTAGACTATTTTTAGTTCTACTACTCATAACGCATAAGTATATGAATCAATATGGATCGTCCTACATTCAATCGGCAAATAAAGTGACGGAGTATCTCGGGTGTTCAATATTTCGCGTGTTATCCCTCGAAGACCCACAATAGTTTCTCCCTGTTTTTGTGACGTGTAACCGAAGTGGAGGTTTTTGGTTGCCGCCAGGCAAACGGAAACAAAATAGGCGGTTGAAAATATCACACTTAGACCTTTTCGAAAAAATACAGACAATACTGAATAAGTTGAGCGGTCGAACTAGTCTGTATCGAACGTGTTTCGTGGTCTAAACTTGCTAAGTGACGGATGAAGACGGAATTTCCTATTTACTACAACAGGCAGGTCGCATAACACTGTGGACCGTTCATGACTCCATGAATAGTGCTGTTTAGTTGATACACTATTGTTGCAGAGATATCAGTGAGAATAGCGGAGGCGCAGGTCACCTTGTTCAGTTTTGATATCTGTGGCATCAAAAGACGTCTGACTGTCGTTGAAAAGCAGGGTGTACAATTGCCTGCGTGCTGTCCGAATTGCTTTTTGACATGCATACTCGATTTATTACCAGTGATTTAGTTGTAATGCAGATGGAATATAAATCACACGCTCAAGGATTCAAAGTTGGTTAAAGCGAATGTTCCTTTCTAACTATGGGTAGCCTGATTGTACTTAATCCATATGTGACATTGTATGTTAGTCGAAGGTGAACGTCTTGTGGTGGTGCCATGGCTGTGGCCTGACTTAACTGACTGTCCGTGACGAGAAAGAAACAAAAATTGTGGAGCTTTGAGGATCGTTATATCAGTTAGTTAGCTTGTATCAGCGTTTGCAAGTGGCCATTTACCAATCTATACTCAAAAAGATCTCTGATAAACGGTCAACCGCCAAATCAATAAGAATGCAATTTGCATTGGTCGCACCACATATTCATTATACCAGTCGTTTGATCGAATCACGAGACAGCAAACGACAAAACAATTCACTTCTGGAGATGCATATAATGTAGTATCAACATGACTTGATTTATGAACTCGATGGAATGATGGGGTTAGTGCCATCTGTGTGACCCGGCACATACATGGTTTGAAATGGTTTCTGACAGATCAGCGTGTTGCAATCGAAGGATTATTCGATCTTATTCTTTTCTTATACTTTGCCTCTAAAATATTATTGGTCATGGTTGGGGCGAACGACGATTCAGGCAACACATAGTACCACCGAATCAGGCTGAAAGCCATTTATATATGAACATGATCAGCTAGTCAGACGCAGAACGTTGCTTGGCTGTAGAACTCTGACGAGCAACTAGCTAGAAGCCAACAAACTCCACACATGTTGGTTGAAAACTCAAATACTATGACGAAATGCATTAAAAACACTGACTAAGTATGAAGCTTTCAGCGAGGTTTGAAAAGCATACATTAAGAAACAACCAACAGTCGGGACCTGAAGCAAATAAACGATTTAATGACTTACCCGCCTAGCCGTTGCAACGCCGTGGAGGTATAGCCTAAGTCGGTACCGTGCAAGAAACCAGTACCCGTTTGCGCGACAAACTCTGCCACACCCGCCACCGGTTTCACAACCGCTCCGACCAAGCCACGTCCCAAGCCACCAAGAGCTGTCCAGACAAATCTGGATTGCGATAACACACCCGTCCGGTCGTCGTAGTTCGAGTCTCCGACGGGGTTATCCATAGCCTTGAAGAGCACTTGCAACGGATGATCGGCGAGTCCAGCGACAGCACCAAGCAAGCACAGGCCAAAACCGCTCAAACCCATTTGCAGCCCTTCCGTGAGGTCCCGAGGAGCCTGTTTTCGCCGAGTCAGTTCCTGTCGTTGTCGATGTTGTGTATCCAACGTCAGGTAGTCCAAATTACGAGCGACACTGGCAGCCATACCAGTCACGGAACGAACCAAGCCACTTAACAAAATAAAAAGTTTTTCCAATCAAACGAGAAGTAACACTGATCCGAGCTGCTGATCATGACTGTACTATTATGAAAAGGGTTATCTCTACGGTGGATTCAAGGGAACAGTATCCGAAGCAAACAGAGGACGTTTTATAAACTGTTGAACAGATAATGTAATGCCCAGCAAGCAGAACACAACTATGAATAGTGCCAACAGTTTGCACCATAGGGATCAAACATGAAAAACACGTGGTTCCCACTTGCCAATCTCCGTACTTTTACGTACGTGTATTCCTTCCTCGGTACACATCAAACGGGTGGGATTCGTTGAATGCTGAGGATTCCATTGGTCACTATCACAGTTTCACTGGTGGTAAGATAAGAATGAATAAACTACCTCCGCCCTCAGTTAACCACACAGCAACCAACACAGATCGAACGGCTACCGCTTTCCTTGCATTGACAAAAATGTGCCACCTCACCTAACATCTTGAGATAAGACCATGAATGGTGTTCAAACCGCGCTGTTCCACTGTAAACAACGCCAAAGATGTCGCATTACTCAGGCTACTTGTGTTTACTTATATACATGTGCATCCTAGAAACGTTAGGCAGTTTTCTAACGCTGAAACAGTATTTGTTCAACATTCCACCCAATCCACGAGTTAGTTCATTCGCGTTAGACAAATCGTGATAAGCTGAAACGATCCCCACATTACCTGTGGTTGCTGCCAACGATCCGTTTGCGATCTCCTGTGGTGTTATAACTTATCAACCATCTTCGCACCGTTACTCCGATTCACACAAGCAGTTCAATATGCAAACGACAGATCCGCCCACCTACCACATTTAAACAGATTACTTTGTTTTCCAAAATTTATCGATCGAAATGGTAAACTCGATAGGAATCTTTTAACGAACGAATGATGCTCATGAGTAGACATTCACAAGAAATGTATACAAGGTGAACCACCGATGTCCCACAGAGATAGCCCTGACAATCCGTACCGAGAGCCTATATGTGGTATGTGACTTGTTGATACCCTCTCATCAGTCGTTTGGCAACTTAGATTTGATGGGTCCACGAAAACGGCTACAGTGGAGTGTCGATTTCAGAGTGGGGATCATGAAACATTATTAACTGGACTATGCCTATCCAGGTTAATGGGATTTTAACATCGATCACAAAATCGCTCATTTCGGGTTGCTGCGTGGCAGAAACACACGCATTTATTACGATTCCATGGAGCTGAGTTCGCCTGAAAACTAAATTAGAAATGAAGATAAGCACTCCGGGGTTTCATTAGTACAAATTGAAAACTGTAAACACACCACTCACATTCAATCTGAGAGTTTCCAGTCGGTCTCTTTGGACAAAACGTTAGATTTGCCCTTCCCAGAGTTCGTCAGAAGCGAATATTTTTGCGAAAATCGGTCCACGTTCTCGGTAGTCAGTCATGATAGCTACTGCAACCAATGACCTGATACCAGACGTTAAGTTATCACATCAAAACGCCCAGCCAAGATGGTTCATGAATAAAACTCAGTATACCCGGTCGTCTTGGGACAAAGTACGATAATACATGGCCTACTAGCTCCAATCAACGAGCAGAACTTCTCAAACAATTTGAGATCGCTTATTTCTTTTGACCAGATGGACTATATTTTGATGACGATGATGATGAAAAGTCGGACAGTGGGTTACAGAGATTGAACAAGAGTGTAACTTGATACTAGTGCTTCTTCATAAAGGGCTAGCCGAACAGTCTGTACGAACACGGAAACCATAGCCAAACATGAACGATGTCCAACTAGTAACGTCTACAATTAGCACGTAGAAGACTTGCTAGTTAGTTAGCTGTTTTTGTATCGGCTTAGAAACATAATGCATCGGTTTGGGTGAAATAACGGAATGGAGTGCTCTGAGGTTTCTAGCGGCCATGAAACTTGTTTAGATCATTTTTAAAATAATGCAACTGTTCTATAACTGATTAACAGGAATATCGTAACAGACCAACACCGTAGACTCGGATAAAATGGCGAAACAATGGATTGCCACTTACACAAACTAAAGCAATACTGATCGTTGCTGAGTAGCAGATGTGATTGATATAAATCAAACATCATTCGCAGTCAAGCAAAGCTATCGCATTGATTATCATCAATTTATCTCCACTTCCACATAACCGGAACTAATAACATAAGTAGAGGAAATACAATGTAAAACGCCCGAAAAAGGATGCACGAATATTTTAGTGAAATTATTCGTGTGCGAAACGCAGACGGTCGCATGGTACTTCCAGCCATTTTACGATGAAGAACATCCATCACAATGCGAATCGGCAGACTCGAACAGGAGACCCAATCCTACTGAGAGTGCACATAAGAGACGGACAGGAAAGGTGTTCAAGCAGGAATGAACTGGCAAGCGAGTGGGAGGTTTCAGATCACAGATGGGAAACATGTTGTGTGTAAAAAGTTAAACATATTTTTCCAATAACGTTACGATGACGTCACATACTACCCAGCTGCAGCAAAAACATGGGAGCTTTGGAATGGCTCACCGTCCACACAATGCATGAACCTTTTTCACTTACAAAAAAAACTTGAACGCCTAAAGCTGTTTGAATAAAAACCGTGGTAAATCCTGACGGTTATTCTTTCAGAATGACACAACAATCACAGTAGGTGTAAGCTTTCGGTTCGCTCAATGCTCTTCGATAGTAAGTCTGCATTTAAAATAGACAATAAGTTGAATGTAGAACAAACACTTCATACAACCAACACAAAAGTGACAGTCACACTCAAAAACAACCTACCCTGTAGTATGACGGGTAAACGAGTTGAATCCTCCCGCAAGACGACGTAGCAAAGCGATACGTCGAACTGTGGTGCCTGGATCCGCAATACGGGACGACTGTGAATCAGACCATTCCGGTTCGTGCATGACAGTATGATCCCTGTTGGCATGTGCATCAATCGTCATTGACAATTGTAAAGCATTCACACTATTGTTAAGTTTGTCCGTAACAGTCGCATCATTAACCGCGGTTTTGTCTTGCGGTTGCGCAGCACGTAAATACACCAAGTCGTTCAAACCCTTGGCGAACGAGTACAACAGACCAGTAACATTACCCAACATATCCAGGCTGCCAAAAACCCAACCGGCTTGAAACATAGCCTCGGTGAAGTAATGCATGCTAACCACTTGGCTTAACGCTTCGGGACTAATTGCCAAACCAGTATTATGTGGACCTAATTGTACCAAGGACAAATCAAACGGAGCCACGTTCAAGGGGGCTTCATGACAGGATAAATACACCCGTAACACTGCTCTCAAACTGACGCGTGCGTTGCATCTGGATATATGGAGACGTCGGAAGAACCACAATCGGTGGGGTTTCTTCTCTAGAACATCCCGGGAATCACTGCACATAAAAACGTGTTTGTAATCAGAAACCAAAGCACACATATCATGCAACAATGTGTCCTCTACAGATAAATGAAGCAACGATGGTGGACAAACGAAGACAGAACACACAGGTGAACGGAACAAAAACGAAGGAGATAAAGTCGTTTCAAAGCGAGCATACAATCTTGTAGGACCATTGGATCTCAATATGACCGGGAAGTCGTATTTGTTTGTCCAGTTTTGAGCCCAATTGTCCAACTGGAAGTGATTCGCAGCTAAGTCCACATCCAACTGGCTTCCGATATAGCGACTAAGACAACCCACTACCTCAAAACCGCGTACGGTGAGTCGCACGAATTCATCCTGCGGACTCATTGGTGGTGCACTGCCCAATGAAGACCGATCGGCGCTTGGCCCCAGTGATGATGGCGACATAGGTCTACAAGAAAGTACATTCACTGAGATCTGGTCACACACGAGAGAAAAGGAGCCCAAAGGACTTGGTATCGATTCCACAACAGTGCAATCACAGAGTTGTGGTACACTGGGAACACATGTCAAGCGAATAGTGGTACCGTGGTTTGACTGTAAGTCACGACATAAATGAACTTGTTTCCTGTCGTTTTCCAATTGTGGCAAACAAATCGGTTGGTATGTGTTTTCAGTGAACAATCCAGTGATATCGATTTCCATCAAGTTGTCCGTTGAAGGTGTCTGGCTTTTCAGCGACTTGTAACCGATTTGAAGACGTAACCCATGTAAAAACGACGGATGCAAAAACGGTAAAACTAAAGGTGGCTTTGAATTTGTAGTCGGATTGGACTCGGTAGTAGGTTGGAAACAAGCCAGAATCTCTTCAGGTATCCAGAGTAAACTACCTCCGGCGGCATATAAGACAGGCAAGGCGTCGCACAGGCTTTGCTGCCAGCGTTCGGCTCGTTTCTTTTCAATGTTATCAGGGTGCACATTTTGAAAATTGACAACAAAATCGAACGGAGTACAATTAACTAGTTGCAAACCGACTGCACAGCCAGATGGATGTGACGGAAAATCGGCAATTTCGATTACTATTCCACCCATAGCCAACGAAGGATAGGTGACCAGTAGGATATCATGTCTGGAGGCTGAAACGAACCAAAAAGTGAAATCGGATGAAAAAATGGTTGAAACAAAGTAAAATGTAAGCCAGACATCGCGACAAGCGTTTGCTTCAGGTTGTCACGGTCTACTACTACTGCACAACCGGAAGGATTAGAAGAAGATAACATTGACAAAGCTAGATTAGACATTTATATCGAGGCTGATTGGGAGTAGGAAATAATACACTGTGGACTGTGTTAGCAAGTTGAAGTAAAGCGTATCAAGCAAGAACAAAAAAACATGATTCAAAAGTACTGTAATCAACTAATCTAGATTGGCAGTAGGGCCGACTACAAAAAGTTAAGACTAGCAGATTGAAAACGTCACGAATATGAGAAAATTAGACTGTAGGAATATGACCAGAAGCAACAAGGTAGTACTGCACAACATGAGGAAAGCTGTGTTGAGAGACGCATCTCCTAACGAAGCAGCAAAGGCAAATCACGTTATCTCGATTGATCGATCCTGCTTCGAGTTAACTGATATGTTCTAATTCACCCAGTTAATCAAGCACACTCAGTTAATCAGACTGCAGCTGCGCGATCGAACGCCTATACATTATGTGAACTGGTTTCACGAGTGCACTCTCTAATGCCTCTCTGTAACGTGTTTCGTACTTCTTTGGATCTATAAAGTTAGAGCCTCTGTGGCCTAATGGAACGCATCGTTTTTGCAATAAACGCTGCTGCCGCACCTATTCTTCTCCTCGGTTCTGGGTCAGCGATTGAGCGCGTTACATCACTGAGCCTAGCAAATTCGAACGAAAAATCAGAGAACAAACCAACACGCCAACAGACTGTATTAAGAAGAAGACATTCACCAATGTACCGAAGACAACCCACCTAATAACCGACATCACAACGAGAAATAGATAATGAAGCTTCGAAGTATCATTAATAATACTCCTACCATAAACAGGAATCAAGTATATACCTAAAGAATGACACAAGATGGGTAAAATTAAGATCATTTATGATTAGTCAAAAACCGGGTATCCTCGTTTTATCTTGCAGTTAGATCGACAGTATCAAACAGCCCCAACAGTCTGCATCGCATTCTTTGCTGATAAGCATATTTTATCTTGTTAAACTGATAATATTGTCTCTTTGTCAGTCAGAAACTTTCCAAATACAGACCAAGCGATCGACGATCGGTACATTCTGAACCGACCTTGTCACATTATATTTGCCAAATGCGCGAAAGCAAGCAAACCATAAGGTATTAAAAATTGTAACCCACGAAAGATAGACGATCATTTACCTGGTTTATAAGTGGGTAGTGAAATTAACTGCGGAAGAGAAGGTACTGGTTCTGTGAAGTTCTTTGACGTATAGGCCAACGTATCAGAGAATAAATAATTTGACAGGGAACTCAATAAGACGGATGTAGAATAGCGGACACCATTTGTAACCGACAACATCTGTAACACTGCACCAACGCATAACTCATGAGTTACATCAACGCCAAATGGAAACGGATGCGACAAAATCCATGAAGGTAGTGGAACAGTTGTGCCAAAAGCAGTTTTGCCCAAATTAACTTCTCCAGCAAGTTCAGTGGATCGAATCTGAAGATTTCGTAGGAAAAGGGAAAACGATTAACTGTTTCAAAGGGGGAAATTAAAAAGTCAACATTCAGCGGTACATCAGTTACTTACATTCTTAGCCCAAAAGTGGACTGGGTAGCTTACAGTTCGCAAAGATATGAACTGTATTATCCCCGCTGAAACAGACCTCAATTTTACAGACGTGCATTGGCTGAATAAATATAGCTTATAGGTGTTGCTATGGTCGCCTCAGAAGAAGTCATTCATGTCAACCTTGATGAATACTCATCATTCATCCGGTCAACATTCTTCACCAGGTTCCTCATTCATTCATCTAACTGAAAAGAAGTCCACGAAATTAGGGACGCTGACTGACAAAGATAAGTCACGGTCATTTCGAATAAGACTCCGCCTCAGGAATGTGGAAGACTGAAATGAGTGTCCAACAATGCGGTGAAAGTGGTTCAGTTCACGCAAGAGTAACTAAGTAATGAAATTGGAGTATGAATGAGAAAGGAAACGGCGATTAAATGAACGAACGATATACGCTGAGGGGGGGTTACGTCAATAAGGCTTACCGAGACATCCATGATAACAGCAAATTGTTTTATTTGATTTGCCAAGTGTTTAATCAGCTACTGTACGTCCGTAGAGGTGTAGAAAGTCTAGAAAAAAGCAATTCAGTTCGCAGGAAATATGCCCCTTGGATATGTTCAGGGTGAGCGTTACAGGTCATCGTTCGAGAGCGAACAGTATACACCGTGAACGAGTTTACTAAAGTCTCGATAAGGAAGACATTATTTATTCAGAACGGCTAAAGATAAACAAAAAACCATACCAACAACGTTGAGCATTAGGTTGCAGTCATCGGGAACAAGAGGGATAGCTTATAGTTCACGTCTGGCTAAGTGCACAGCTATCATACAAATTTCTATACATTAACGTTCCAAGATGAACTACGAAACAGAAAAGGCCAACGTGTTCAGTCATCAGAATAAGGCTGACGGAGATGTGTATTGGTAACGAGCTGCCTGCACAAAACATTTCGTCTTTGTTTGCAAGTGACTAAAGGTTAAATAAACGGCAAAGCAAGACAAGTCAGTCTGCATAAAATATCACCTGCCCTCCGCCGTATCGATAGGATATAACGAAATAATAAAGGCGAGCAGACTTTAGCCAAACGACCTTTCATACGATTACAGTCTCTCAAGGCGAATGGTTGGTGAGGACACTGTTTATTGAATTTACAGCAGCGATTCACTCACGGTGTAAGGGTTGAGTTCAAATTTACGATCGCCATTTACGTAAGCTGTACAAAGTTCCAAAATAGACATAAAAAGTGGTTAGATCACCAACCTCTGGAAAACTTTCTAATAACGAGCTAGTTGCAACAACAACAAAATGATGGGGATATTCTAACTAAACTCCTACTTCATGATGTTGAGAAAAACATTCCCCCAAACTCGTTTTGTTCATTAAATTGGAATGTCTAAAATTTAGCAAGTGTAACGCGCGTCGCTTTTTTTATTTTCAATTTTGGCGCTTGCATCTGCCCAGCTGTACACCCATAAATACAGTGGCTGTTCACCCGTATTTGGTCTTCGAGCTGAACATAGAAAAAACTCGGTTGAGGGTCAGTTTTTTCTTAAGTTGCTAGAGAGTTTAGGCTGCGCAGGTTGCGTTTTGTTACACGTGATGACATTCTCGAAACATACTGATACCGTACGTTTCTTTAATGGTAGAGAAACAGCGCAAGGTTCTCTGTGTCCCAATCGTACCTCTTTCGCAGCGACCGTGACACGTGATGTAGAAGGCAGCGCCATTCACTATTGCAGACCGACAAGACAGGACACCTGGAAGTGCGACCAGAATCTTCGCTTAGAAGGGTCGGAAAATGCTGACCGCAAACTCGAATGACAGAGCATCTCTGATAACTTCATCAGAACAGAACAAAGACTTATGTTGTGATACGGTAGCATTCTATCCACTCTCATCAGTCGCAATCTGGAAATATTCTGATTATATACAACTGGCAGGGAACAGGTACACGTGTTCAAATCAATGTTAGGCCTAATGAGCTATCCATACCGCTCCTTCTAACTGTGGGCAAATTTTGCCAAACTGAACCTGCTGCTTTTTGTGCACATTAAGATGAGATATACTTGGCGTTTTCAATTGAAATACCTACATTTCATTTCTGTCTAATGATAGTCACAAAAATACAACGTTTGTACAAAAGGAATTAAGACCATTCGAATGTGCCGCCTATGAATCCATCAAAGTGTCCGCTAATTCGAAAAGCAGAGGCATAACATTTTGTAGACAGGATCTATAATGTCAACTAGCCAACGAGCATCATTATGATCAACTGAATTGCTAATACACGAAATTGGTCGTAGTGTAGTTCTAATCTTTTGTATTTTTGGTATCCCCTCATTCGTACCGATTGGCTTTATGCATCAACATTGAGTTTTAGAGACAATCATTGAACAGCAATATTTGCAGTTGTCTAGCTATTTCAATTTCCAGCAGTATGTTATTTTCTGACGTCTTACTCATCTTAAACTCCCGGTGATCTTCGCAAATGGCGTTCATTTTTATCAACTAATTATTCTTGCTCATGATAACAACACGAGAGAAATCGTGCTATCTTAGAAGAACCACGGTTTGATAGTCTTCTTGTTTGAGACATCAATGCTGGTGAATGGGTTTTGGTTAAAAAAAAATGGTTAGAACTGTCCATCCATCTTTCACACAATCGGCCCCTATAAATAGCAAGTGTGGGCGACAGATCCTTCAGTTGATCACACATATATTCTAATAGAATTCCTGTGTTCAGATTGTTGAAGCTTTTCAATGATATTTCATACTTCAAGTCAAGAAAAGGATAATTACTTCTGTCTGTGTTAACTGAGTTGATGAATCATTGTGCACGTGCTTGACTTCGTCACAAAGGAATACACTCATATCGACTAATCGTGAGAGCTCTGCATAAAACGAAGATTTCTGGTGTTGCGGAAGGCTTCTCTGGGAACGTTTTTTAAATCTGATCTGATGTATCAATGATAATTCGTTGACAGCCTCAGCAAAAGTGGTGAGTGTTTTCTACAAACTTATTTTTTTCTTCCCGAGCAGAGCATTATTGTTGGCCTCACCTAATTGATCTGACCGAATACATTTCTCTCAGATTGTCCACCAGTTCATTTGCAGTTGCAGTGAAGTCTACACACACAGAAGAGATCGAATATTATCTCAACGAGTTGAAGAACCCGCCCCCGAAATGATCAAAACAGCTGGTGATAACAATCTCAGACCGATTAATTCATCGCTCGAAATTCTACATCACCAATTACTACACACATTATGTTAACAAGTCACCAAATTAGCCTACTCGAAGTAATGTCACGCAATTTGAACCTTTATTGAAGCTATGTTGAATAGAACTCGTCAGCTGGCACTGTGTGTAGGAAAATGGTTGAAGCAGCCTATCAAGTTGCTGTGGTGTTGATGACATAATACTTGATTTGATGGTATGTGTACAGGTTCGTTGGCAGTTGTATATAATCTGAATACTTCCAGATTGCGACTGATGAGAGTAGATAGAATGCTACCATACCATAACATATGTCCTTGTTTTGCTTTGATGAGTTGATATCATCAAGAAAACACAGGATGTAAGCGGTGGTATCTTTATTCCAAGGATAAACAAGTGGGGACAGAGCAACGACAATCGAGTAGATCATTAGCACTTTTTTGTACGTTTCCGATCATTGAATCAGTGTGCATTACGATTACCTAGGAACGAATATAGACCACATCAAAAAAGCGTATGAATTATTACATCAGTCACATATTTGTCACAACGAGACTGGACCTTGACGTGGTGTGACGGCTTGCGCATCTCGATGCCCTATCGGGCTAAGCTGGACTGTGTGGCCACCCCACCGACAATCACTCATACCAGAGAGGTCAATAGGTAGAGGTCTGATGAACCAGTCTCCTGGTACTCCAGATTGGGTGTTGGAAGAAGGTTGGTATCTTTTTACAGAAAACGTACCAGTTCTGGTACACTGCCATCCACCCGCTACCTTGCGGTATGGGCTTTTTCGCCAAAGGCTTTGTTTAAGAACCCTAATCGTTCTCCTGTCTAGGTCTGGGCGCCCTGGCAGTATCTCAGCCCACACTGTGGCAGTTAAACGTCGGTGTGAACCCCTGATGTATTGCTGCCTATGATTATGATGATATTTGAAAACAATGTTAACTTTACGTCTCATCCCGCTGTAATGTAATTTAAACTATCGGATAAAAAGACTCGGATGGAACATGTTGATTCAATCTACGTTGACGTCTGAATAACCGTGAAGCATCATGCCTGTATGGCCAATAAGCTTTTCCGTGTAGCAGCTGTCTATAACACATAAAGCTTAACGTTATATACTTTTTTTCACAAGTGAAATCATGTATGAGAAAATGAGCAGCCCACTGGAAAGAATATTTGTTGACTTTTCGGCTCATTTGTATCGCGTGATGTGCATCACAGTATAAGGTGAAACTCATAATCGCAGCCCTTCAGCCAAAAGGTACTTCAACACTTCACAGATAAACGAATAAGAATTCACATGCAGTATGATTATCCAACAGAAATACTCACAGCTTTCGGGTTATCAGAGGATCGATCGCGTGGAGGAACCACGAATGGTGTGAACGAAATCTCTCGAGACGAACACAGACGGATATGTACACGACTCTCGATAAAAACAACGTAGTACGAGGAGGCCTTTCCAAGAATGGGTGAGTCAGTCTCTTTTACCAGTCGAACGACAAGGAAAATTGCCAATCGATCGGTCACTATGTTCACTGGTAACCAAAGCGGACAGTCTCCGTCACCTAGTTCGTGTACAGTCAGATGTTCCGCGTCTGAAATGCGCTCAAGATTGGTTGGATTTGGGTTGGCAGTGAAAATACTGTCTTGAAAACCGTACGCGTCCGGTTTGGCAGAAGCGCGATGACCATCAACGACTGATTCTTCTGCCACATCATCCGAGAGAGCGAACAAAGTAGGGTGTAGGTGAATAATAACTGAGGACCAGTAAGTATGGTCCGCAACCACGTAGCCTAGTTGAATAAAGGGCTGTAAAAGAAAACGATTGAAATATGACGACGCGGAATCCATTACATAATTGACACAACTGTTTACATGTATACACACTAAGCAATTCAATTTATAATTAAAAATCGTTAGTATCTCGGAAAGCAAAATAACAAGCAGTTCCTCGTTTGACTCACCCTTGCTTGTGAAGGAACAAGTACGGACCGATTTGCTATGCAAGCAGTGTAACTAGAGCATGAAATCTCCCGCTCATTTTGAAGAAATCTGATTTGTAATTCTACACCAGATTGATTGAAAAGACGCAACTGAGGCTGGACAGTTAATTGGAGACTATATCGTAGAGGATCATCATCACCAGTAAGCAAGCCAGATGAACAGTTAAATAACACAAAGTTCAACTTGGGCCGGAACGATGGATATCGGTAGTCTATCGTCCTGATGATCAGATGACCAGGTGCAGAAGAATGATGTTTGACATCAGATATAGCAGAAACCGAAGAGGATAGGAAAGTGGTAGTTAATTTTTTGAGTACTCTGTCAGGCGAGAGGCGCACCGGTTCAGGAAACAAGACGCGTCCATTGCTAAAATGAATGAGCAGCAATCGAAGAGAGAAAAATGAAATGCGGAAAACAGTGATGTAAATCGAAAACATGCACCTCAGTGTACATGTGAACCAGAATGTGTGCGAGAAAATCACTTCAAGGAACAAGTATACGTCAACAATATTCACAGTGGAATCGAGCATCACAAAATGACGACAGTTCACGTAAATCAGCGCTTCACGTGGTGGTATGACCGATGCTAAGTCCAGGTAAGATGAGGCGAGTGAGCGTACCTGTTTTGTGTCCTTGGCTCTATTGTGAGTCGACCATCCGGACCAATGTGTGCGAACTATTCACTCCAGCAATGACCAACTGCTCGCCATGTCGCTGGGATGTTTGTGACCGTCACACTGGTTATAGGTGAACAGCTCTGGGCGTGAATAATCTCTTCATGAGGAAAGCCAGGCTCGGTAACCCGTCTCGAATACTATGAACAGTTCGAATTGTCATCCCAAGAATAACCCAACGTTAATAACGCTTCTTCAACAGTAGGTTTTGTATGTGAACATAGAACATCAAAACACCGCTGTCCTTCACCGGCTAAATGATATCGCGGTAATTTACTCCTCGTCATCTCACAGAATTTCGTAGACGAATTGAATAACCGAAGTGTATTGATGGACTTCTCCACTACAACCATAAAGAACCTGTTAGATGTGCATCAGGTGAACTCCAATAACTTGAAAGGAACGGTACGAAAGAGTTTATTGCAGTTATCCAGTTCGCGATGCTAACTGTATTTCCCGTAAGTATCAAAAGGTAGTTCGTATCTTGTCCATTGAAGAGAGTGGACTAAGCACGGGCTAGTTACATGCAGGCGTAAACACACAATGACGCAGAGGCATGCATGATTCAACATACGCATCGACCGTCTTAAACGAGCAATCACATGATTGGACACGCAATCGACGTGCACGAGCGCAGATGCGGTAGGGCGAGCAGTCGGTCAACACTACAGTGAACGTCGCGCACACACACATTGGTCTGGATAGGCAGCGCACACTGGACCCGAAGACGCAATGCCCCCTTCGTATGATGATGTAAGACGGACCGGCATTGTCGATTGTTGAAACATCAGGGCACAGTAGCACTTACAACGATCGGGTTGTGTACGCCGCAGTTAGGATGGTATATGAATGGCTGGGCAGCGGATGCTAACTAGTCCTATATCCCATTAGGACGTCTTTGTCAATGCAGAGAGCAGTAAAGGAGAGATAGGGAAATAACGAGCATAGAGAAATGAGAGTTACTAGATCAGCCACGATTATCAAGCCAAGGTCCATTGGCTCATAGTGTGGTGAAAAACATCAGGAGGGATCAAGGGTGACACAACACAGCGGTGTCACCGGGCAAGGTTTTGTGAAATAAGGATAACTTAACAAGCGGAGCAACGAAAACCTCGAGAAAAATGTCTGACAGATGTCACATTCACAGCGTCTTAGTACTGGTGAGTTGGGCTTAGATATGGAATTTGCGAACGGGGATTCACGCTTACCGCTCTTCTGTCAGTACATTGGGTCTGTATGTTCCAGAGTGCAAGACAGTATCGATGGTGGGTGAGGAGGTTATCCAGGAAAGACAGCATTACAACAGATTAAGGTTACGCTCGTGAATCAGTCGAGCATTTGAATTCTGCTGTCGTTGCTCTGATGTAGCGAACACGGGTTTGTGTCTAAGACTAGCACGACAAGATAACACAACAATGAGTCAATAATCACGGCGATGGCTCACATTACTTGGCACTGCCAATTAACGACAGACAGGTCACAGTTATTCCGAACTCGGTTGCATTGTCCCAAAGAAATGCGGACACTGATTGGAGCAGATTTTATTCCTAAACTAAAACGATGCGGAGCTGATCATGTTTAGAGATGATTGATGAAGTGATTATCTCAGCAGACAGAGCATGCCAATGTCTGAAGACTACAATCGCTCAGTCGAAAACCGGAGATCGATAAAACAAGTAAATCAAAGAAGCGAATATAAACAACATACCATAGATGAACAGTTAACAGCAGATCTGGTGCCTTATTCAACAGATAAGGGATTGAAACCGACTGGGGCAGCGTAGGCACTGAAGTTGGTTTTCTCGGCTGAGGTATACACGTATCACTGCCGATCATTTGAGCAGCTGGAACAGTTTCTGTCCAGGGCGACTGAAGTCCAGCAGCTCGTTCCACAGTGGGCACAGGAGAGTGGTACGACCGTACGCATCGAGCTTGTAGTTGAATCGGACAAGGCATTCGGTTAATTACTTCGAAGACAGGAGAGATGGTGATCTGAAAATCAGAAAAACATCGGCTTTACCAGTCTCTACTGAATAAGTAGTTTATAAAATTTGTCACTCGAACAACCACGTAATCGGTGCCGCAGAGTTTGGGCATAACTCAGCTGTTATGGTTACATACTGGTGGATCAAAGTAAATGTTGAATACTAGGAATAACGATGAATTATTCGGCAGGTACTCAAACAACGAAAGCAATCGGGATAAAACACTATAACCTCATTCAACTCAAGGTAGACTGGTGATAGTTAACCGAAAACTGGGCTGGAATAAATGAAAGCCACTACTAGTAAACTATGAACTGAAGATTTTGTTTACGTTCCGAACTCAGATTTTAGGTGATCACGTTTTGATGGACGCATGGCAACAGTGCACAAGTATCAGATACCGATGTATTGTTGTCGGTGATGATGGTGGTCAAACAGAATACAAATCATGCAACCGATAGCTCGAGTCCGAGATACCTCGAATAGACCGCTTGCTAATGAAAGCTGACAATGACCAACCCTAATGTGACATCGATCTGTTGCATCGGCAAGAAGCACCTTACAACGTACACGTAGCAGCAGTAAGTGGTAAAAAGAACAAACACAGTTTGCAAAACGTTGGCCACAGTGACCAGCAACGAAGTGGTGAACAGCTGTTTTAATCCTGTTGGGTCTTACTGGGATCACGTACGCTTAGGAACCGAAACTGCGGCCCGTGAACTAGCATAGGAAGAAGTCCAGTTACATATCTACTCGCTTGCCAAATTCTTTCCCAGTCCATTTTGGGGTCGTAGTGGATAGGTGCTAGTTTACGAGCGAACCAAAAAACGGCTGATCGAGTTCAATCTATGAGAAACCGAAGCATAATAGATAGAGAAAGCATAACCATAAATTTGTAAGATATCCGCACCAAATTTTGTACAAGTGAAGTCAAACAGTTTGGGCGTCGTGTTT
>JTDE01021959.1:72411-95088 GCA_014338405.1 Paragonimus skrjabini miyazakii | reverse complement strand
TACAAGAGCCAGTAACTTCAACTAAACTGAAACATCGTGATCACAAGGTTACCGACGTGACTGAACGCAACCATTCATCTTATTCTCCTTTCGAAAAGATCGGGTAGGTTGGACACTGTTCACATAAGATTGGGGCTCGAGCATCCAGACTTGATTAATTGATAATCTCCACTGTGAAATTATTGGTGTTGTGGTTAACATGCTACCCGTATAACATCACCACTTGAAGGAATCCTCCGAAATAACAAGAAATTTGAATGAGTTAACGATAACAGTTCACATTAGTGCAGCCAGAAATTAAAGTGCAATGAGTGACACCAAAGCTTCCGAATGCAAAAGGATGTTCACTGTGGCGGCGGATATCAGTGGACGCGGCATTAAGTTAGGACCCAAGCACAAGGAAGGAATAATGGAATATGCCAGCAGAACGGAAGTATTCAGTCATAGAGAAAGAAAGTCTAGTGATCGTCTGAGCACAAAGCAGGAGGAGGCAGTATATATTGGGTCAACAGCTTCACGGGGGGACAGACGAAGTATCTCTATGACCATGAGAGGGCCAAGTAGTAACTTAGCCCGATAGGCATTGCAATGACAAAAATATGAGTTTCTGGCCAATCTCGCGCCTGGATTTCGAAATGGTGTCACTAACCTTCTTTCTTGGCCGTAGGTAAACGAATAGTCTCCCACGATGACCTTGGAAGCTAAAGGCTTAATGAGGGAACAGAACCCACAAGCAGTAGAGCGTTTACAGGGTCAGGAAAGGATCATCCAGAAGGTAATCAACACGTCAGGTGCGAAACTCCAAACAATAATGAGGGAGAGCTGAAAATAACTGCCTTCCAGTGAAGGAGGTTTGGTCCTAAAGGCGTGTATAGGGGACCTTTTAGAGCAGCATGATGATTTTTAGTTCTCAAGTGGTAATCATTCTGAAACAAATGAGGGAGAGACTGGTAAAAAATTGTTATGTAATGACATTCGCCGGAGGCATCGTAACGTACGACCAAATGAAACAAACAGGCCATATGCCGAAAATAAAAGACGATGGGATGGCTTGAGTACAAGCGCCTACCAACAACGTCAATTACCGACAGGCGACAGCCGAGAAGTCCATTCAATGAAGCTTCTGCCAAAGTGGAAAGGTCCGTGAGTGGTGTTTAGTAGACAAAGCTCGGTATATGTGATCGAGTAAAACGAGGAGACAAAACGAGTACATGACAGTGAATCGTTAAAGTGGCGCGATATGTCGGCAAAGCCAACGAAAAAAGAAAAAATTCGGGGACAAATAATGTGTCGGTAGGGAAGAAATCGTCTGCAAGTGACAACGAGTTAACGAAGTTAGCAAGGGACATAATTTCTGTATACTGTACGGTCCTACAAGTAAGTAGTACGGATGGAACGAATAAAAGGTGAGGAGTAGTTCACAATGCTGGAAAGACCAGAGACTGAAGGCGACGATTGGAAACATGTATATGAACTGCATGGAACGTGCCAACAAAAATAATGGCGACGCATTAATGCCAGCGGATGTGGATACAACTCATCTGTGTAAAATAGTGTTCGTGATTGTGCATTTTCACATACCTTGTAACAGACGTGTTGAAACAAACAAATTCTCCGGCTAAGCATCTTCTGAGGTCATGACATCAGAACAAGTAGCATGTTCCGGAAAAAGATTTCATCTTCCTTCCAACCCACACACAGCAGACCAAGATACCGTAATTCGACGGACCTCTAACTATTGATGTACCAAGTTTGAGTTACTCTGTCGATGTGACTATCACACCATGCAGTCTAGCACAAGAGAACACCGAGATGCACAAAACATCACACCACGTCAAGATCGTACAATTAAATTGTGAAACGTAAACCAAACATTTCTCGTAATAGATTTCCAGATTGCGAACAAATAAGTTCCTTTGCTTAGCAGCAGGGTTAATGACCGCATTAAAAATCATACTCTCAAATGGCAAGAGACGCTACCTGTAACCACTGTGGGATGGGTTCTAGAATACGTACAAGATAAAAGATTTCGTTTCCAAGCCGGGACATCAGGAATCACGAACTCAAATGGCTGAGATGTAATGTGAAGCAAAGATAAGTAAGCTGGTAATGAGAAAGAAGTAATCCACGTTTGAAGTTTCTCACAGCAAGCAGCTGAAGGACATTTCGTACGAGGTATACTACTTCCTCATGCTATGATGGATAATGAAGTCGGAGATGTGATTGTTCCAATATTCAATGGCATTTTTCGATGCGGTGGCGAGATATGGTCAAAGCTCACAGCAGGTGGGCTGCGGACAACAAGAGTGCTCGAACGAGTCATCACTCAACGAAATCAGACCAACAGGCGAGGAATTGCAAGCAAAAATCCACGGTAGAAAGCGTCAGCCAAACGTACACAACCAAGTAGAAGTGCACACAATGTTTAAGTGGAAACCCCGCTGTGTAGTAGGCTAGAATTCAGGTTCATAAAAGCGAGTGCATAAGTGATGTGGGAATGTGCTAAATTGGACAATAAGGATCATGCTTTACTGAACGACTTTTTGCTACAATACGGCAATTATTAGTCTGCTTATAGGACTAGTTATAACAGTTGCACAGCCAACCAAGAGTTCCCCTGTTCAAAGTGTAGTCATTTACCTACTTCCTTGCCTTGGGAAGCGTGACAATATCACACAATATTGTACAGTAGCAGATGCTAGGTGATGTGACGCTGACATCTGTGTTGGCTGCCCTTAGTATGAATCGATTGTATATATTACCACCGTTACTTTATAGATATATAATATACATATTTCATATCATCATAAACATATATCATTGCTCCGTGTGTGAGGAGTGTGCAGTCCTCACGGAAGGTCGCAAACGAAAGTCATGCAACAACACATCTTTTGATAGAGTCCATAGTACATTAAGATGCTAGAAAGAGTTTATACGAGATCCAAGTATTAGCTGTGAGCTCACGGCTGTTGCAAAATAATAAAATTCACTGTATACTATGAAACCGACCTGGTTCCAAGACAGTAAAAGGATTCGTTGTGCTCCTCGAAAGGTGCAGTTTGTCTCAGGAGTGCTGCTAAGTATAATTATCAGAGTAGACTAAAAAAAATGCCAGGGTGAAATTTATCAAGAGAAACCCGAAAATTCCAGCAGTTTTGGATGCTAGCAATCCAGCTCAAAGGTTATCGATTAGTGGGGTAACCTTCTCCGTCCGATTTCTATAAGCAAATGTCTCATGATGCTCACAATCTCAAATCCACACATCACTGTGACAGGCATTGCTCCCATTTGTAATCCTCGAGTAGAACTATGGCCGAATAAAGACTCGAATGCAGCTGTACTCACACTAATGGTAATGGTGCATTTTCGGAGCCTGATTTACCTTCGTATATCTCAACATGGCTTGAAACTTAAAATACTCCCACACTTTGAATCGTTATACTATACGGATGGCCGAATACAAGCAATCTGAGCTTCTGTGCTTAATAGAATTAGTGAATGTTCATTTGAGACTCAAAGTGACGGCGTAGTGGGCTTCATTGATTGTCGGGTCTGTGGTGTACTTTCGCACATGCTGATTTGGTTTTAATCATACGACTGTTGTTAATTTGTTAATTCATTTCTGGTAAACCTATACGAAAATGAAACTAGAAACGTAGTACATCAGTAGAACATGCGCTAACAACTATCATACAAATTAAAAAACACTTATTACTGGCACAAAATGGACAGTCATATAACATGTCAGCACAATCTCTCACAAATGATAACACAAGTAAATTATTTCATAACTGAATTAAGCTTTTGTACTGACGATTACTCGATGAGTCGAATTATATAGAATGAAAAACGGTCAAATGGACTATCAGCTAGCCCTGTTAGAAAATATGTAGTAAATGTAGGTTTCGCTTTCGTCAGAGCTCTCAGTGGTTCATATATTTGCTACGATCGGAATTTGAACCCGAGTCCATGCTTCCAGAAAGTAACCACACTGGTTACCGTGCTACTGGCCCTACATCCGATAACTCCAGATAACCATATCAAAACGCTTAACCGCAATCATTTGTGAATAGGGTTTAGGCGGTCGAAAGCTCCGACAGGAATCACATCTGTCCTGTTCAATTCAATAGATAACTTCATCATCATTCAAATAACAGAATTCAGTAAGCATAGCGAACAACGCTTCAGCTGCAGATAAGTAATCTGGGGGTTGGTTGATACAGACCGTTTTCTTTTTTAATAAACGAGACCGAACGAGAAAAGAATACGAATTTTGGCCCAGTATTTGACTGAAAGGCCTCTCAGATATCCGGACTCCTGATTAGAATATACCATTACCTCTCTTAGTAGAACGAACCAGGACAACGATTGGTAGGCTAAATACATTTTTAAACCTTTGCCGGAGTATTTGAAACGATATTGTTTATCTCAAGCTGAACAGTATTCACATTTGACTGCAGCCTTCACATTCAGATAGACTTTCCAGTCAGCCTTGAACTTAATTCAATATTAACCAAATTCCCGTTTACTTGTCAGCAACGATGTTGTTCGTGCATTCACTTGAAGTTGTAATGTGTTGTGAACACGCCTGTCCACTGTCTCTATGAACAATGAATCATTGAGTCATAGTCTGTACGTCTCAGCTATTCAAGGTGTGTCAAAACAGTATTGACATGCGGGTTAACAAATTCTTCCAGTAAAACGGGTGAGAACACGTGCATAAGCGGGAAAACCGAAGTCTACTGACCACGAAAAATGCAAGACGACCTACAAGACTTCGCTGACTAGTTTGCAATTTTCGATTCTCAGTGTTGGGAGTGGACACGCAGAAGACAAATGCGTCAGACCAATGATCTGAGTCATCCTGGTGTGGAAACCGCTGGTCCATATCGTTCGGAAGCTGCAAACCTGAAAGGCGAATACTGATGATGCGCTTGGTCTGACGATCTCGGGTGTATGCGGAACAAACAAAGGTTGCTGAAGGTCCGCGGTGGACTCGCAAACGACTGTTGGCTGCTACGGTCTTCTGTTTCGCAGCATCATGCGGCAGTTCACGATGTGCTTCGTATTTTTTAACAGATGAGGTTGATAGAGCGAAATCGAGTTCGATCGGAAGCAGGTTTCGAACAATAAGGTCGGACTGAATGAAGACCTGTAACACGGATATACCACAACGATGTTAGACAGAAGTACAGGTAAGCGTAGATTGGTTCGACATTGTAGAACTTTCTGAACTGAAAGAGAAACAGTCAACGGTACAAAACAAAGTTTACAGGAATTGAACAACAATACCAACTACATGGTCTACAGTCACGTTGTGAAGACAGTCGGCAAACAAGTTTTCAGCTCCAGACGTTTAGAGATAAACAAGTTCTAAAGCAGACGTGCTTCATCTGGACATTCGAACTAGAGCAACCAAGTGCGATCGATGACGTCAAGTTCAAGAGTTGAAGAACAATATTCGCGCACTGCGCACCGAAACTTGCCAAGCAATATAGTCCGGTACGCTACGAGTTAAAATGACAGTTAAGATGTACGAAATCGACACGGCACACAATCATCGAAAAAATAAGAAGGAGCTCAGACAGACAGATAAATCACGTTGAAAACACAGTGGCGTATGACATGATAACCAAATGAGGACCAGAAGATAACCCAGTTGGAGAAAATCACGTGTCCTGAAAATCAGCCAGTTCTTCAACTTTCAATACAAGCCGCTAACTGCAATGTCTCATGTTCATCTAAATGTAGAATGTATGTTATCAGGCTGTTCAAATTGAGTTAATACCTCGAGGCGATGAGAGATCGACTACACGATTGTAAGAGTTGGGAGGGGGGGGGGGGGTTGCAAGCTAGCATTACACATGAACCTGTGAAGCGTGAGATTCCAATGTCCTCTAGCACAAACAATTTGCCGTACGTAACAGAATAAGCGTGTGCAACAATAGGACGTGCTTAAACCGGTTTCTAAACGTAACACATCTCAAACGTTTTTTGCTCCACAGTGAATGATAAACTGCCGGATAAATACGAAATTCTTTTGAATGTCCTCCTCAGTTGATCACCTCCAGAACATTTTAAGACATACAGGGAACGTTTTTGTGAGAAAATACCAATTCAATTAAGGTCACTGTAAAAGTTTTGTTCCATAGACAATCGATTCATTCAATGTGGATGGAGATTTTGTTCGAGAAAACGAGTACAGCTGGTCTCTTCTACACAAGCAATTGACCACATATAACCCTGTACTAGGCCATACAAGAAGCTCAAGGGAAGCACAAGCTTAATTTAATTGTTTTGGCATGTTTATGCGTAGCTAAAGTAAAGAACATTCGTTCGAGATATTCCAAGCAATTCAATAAATAGAGTGCATCGAACAATTAAAAATGTCGCTGGATTTTGAAATATTTTCAGCAGTTTCTATCAAGGACGTCCATTTTCTGTAGAAATATGCAGAAACGTCATCGTGTTTGATAGAAAGAATTTGAATACTCAAACACAAAGCAATGAAACAACGTCAAAATGAACGGAACAGGTGTAAGGTCATTTGGAACAAACATGACGAGTCAGAAGTTTAAGATTCTAGTGAGGTGTGTCCTCTTGTTTCTTTTCATAAATGAAACCATTGGATCGTCCCTGATACAATTGTACATTGGATTGCGCAGTTTGATTCCCAACCCGAGAAGACGCGAACAATGAATCTAAAACCAGACTGCAGAGACTCTGAATAAATATTGGAGGCAATTATCACAAAAGAGTCAATACACAGTGAATCAGTCGAGAACACAATATACGGCAGCCGTGGTGTTAGATGTAATTAAGTTATCGGAACGACAACAAACAAACTATAAAAAGCAGTTCAAGCAGGGTTGAAACGTATAGGCGTCCGATTGCACAACTGCAACCTGATTGACAACACAACCAGATGCACCCAACACTGAATCTGCTTCAGGCAATGTTGGCCAAAATCTTACAGCTTCAATTCAAGCATATGGCGTTTGATTCTAACCACGGTTGTGCATCATCTCGAAGATGATTATACCCCGGAAACGATCAGTACTGCACGACTGGCTTTGTCTGCTTCGTCAGATGTGCCTCCCAACAGAAACAGCTGGCGTGAGTTTTATCAAATGTTTGAGGATTAAAACATCAGTTTTTCATCATTCTTGAGTGCGAACGGCTTTCGGATCACTATTGTTTGCAAACGTTTCATGAGGGTTCATATTCCGATGGTGTGTAAAATGAACTCAAGGCAACATATCGGGATATGAAAATCACTATTTGGATAGGTAAGATACGTGAACAGATGCACCGTTTTGTTCAAAGATGACGTTTCCAAAGTGTAATCATGCAACCAAAGACCACAAATAGGTCTATCAGCGTTTCAATGTAGGGTACTGATAACCGTTTATCGCTTGGCGTCACAAGTCACTAGCGGGAAAACACTGTCCAAGGCAACATAGATGTCTTGTTACATACGGATGAAACGAAATACTTCTGTTTCCAAAGTAAGTCGTATCCGAGCAAGGAACCTCATTCAAAGTATTCTCATTTTGTTTATCTGAAGATTCCGCGTCGTTCTCAGCGAACAGGTACCTGCTTTAATAGTCGTAGGAGCCCGTAGGCGTATTTCATGATCTCTTTCGTGTAGCAATCTTCCTCCTGCCTTCCTACCTTTTACGTAAGCAATACGATGAGGGATTATCATCATCAACGGCTATGATCCTGATCAGAAGGTACTGTTTTTACATATGGTCATACTTACACCGATTCGACGGCCAATACAACCACGGATCAGGAGAAAAAGATTTCTGCTACTCTCAGATAAAAAAGCTGTTTTCAACTCTTTTGACTGTTCGACCAAGTAGTGTTCACAGTCTTTGCGCAAAGCCTTTAGTTACCTTGTGTGTAAGTCCCCGACTGTCGTCTATGAGGGATAGATTGACAGAAATTTGCAGTTGTCTGAGAGAGGTTCGGTCATATGAAGATGTTCACTCTGCTGATTGAGAGTACATAAAAATATCTCATTTCTCATTTTATGTTAGCGTCTTTTCGCATGATATGGTCAAAATCTTACGAAATAAAAAGTATCGATTATCTAAAGTGCTAACCGACAAATAAGCTTTGTTTACGCAAAAAAGTGACGAAAATCTAATTCAGCAGTAACTAATGAACAAGCATCACCCGCTGAACAAGAAAAAAAGATAACGACAGGGTTTCCACTTAAGGTCTTGCGCTTCATTATAGCTAGCACTTCTGTGTGCACTTTAAATAGCTGTTCTTCAAAAACTAAAACAATATTTTCGATGAAAATACTTCTAAAACCTAGTACTTGTAATTCACGTCAATAAATTCGAATGAAATTGTAGTTATGTAATGCATGATCTTGAGATGATTCAACAACCCCCTATCTGTTATTGTGTCACCGTGTCACTGAACAGGAAACTCGGTTAGAAATAAATATACGTTTTTGACGTGCAATTAACGAAGACATTCAATCACTTGACTTGATCAAATTTAGGAATGATAACAACGAAATAGTTTCATGTAAATATTATGCAGGCAGCAGTGGGAGACTTTTGAAGCAGGATAATAACAATACATACGTTTGAATAAAACAATGAGAGGACGCAATTCATGTGATGTTCTCCGGAGTCACATTTCGTACATTCTGATCACACATGGACATGTAACTAATTTTAAACGAGTCAAAATTCCACAGAGCGGAAGTCATGGCTTAAGGGATTAAACGAACAGACACCAAAAATGAAAAATCAAAATTGTGGGAATGCTGACTACCAGGGTAGCCACAGTGTCAACACAAATTGTTTTTGAACACAAGGGGGGATTATGACGTTTAATGACCCAAGCCTCAGCAAACTGGAGTATGCGTTTCCGGTTGCTCCGAAAGATCACCGAGAACACGTCAGAAACTTTGACTGTGTCCTGTCTGTATTATGGGCCTTGCAACAGAAGGTGCGGGGTGCCGTCCATCGGCATCTATATAGGCTCCTGGCGTCTCTAACTGCGTCTCCAGCCATTTGGGTACATGCTCCTTGATACGAACAGCTAGTTGTCGGTTTGTCCTCCCCATGTACCTCATACTGCAGCTACACGAGTATTTATATAAACAGTGAGATGTGACAGACGTACACTGTTTGTTCGTAACTGGGGCGACTGGTAGAGTTCTCGTTCGTTGTATTACATACAACTTTGCAGCTTTGTAAGTTCTGGATACAGCCGCTGTTACATGTCCATGTGTGATCAGAATGTACGAAATGTTACTCCGGAGAACATCACATGAATTGCGTCTTTTCGTTGTTTTATTCCAGTTCATCAAGGGAACAAACTGTTTCAAATACATACGTTGTTATTGGGGTAGAAAAATCTAACAAATGTATATGATACTGCAAACTATCGCCGACGGTAACTTCGAGCTAAGATGTATGTATTTATGCAATAAACTGAGCGAACAATACAAAAACAGCAGCAAGATAAAAAAAAACACGAATTCGATCTATGAACGAGAGACAGTCGCTCTACTTTGAGCATTTAGGATGTGCATTTGGCAGCTGTGACCTATGAGGCTCAAAGTGATTTGTGACGCTTTTCAAAAAAAGAGGCGAACATTAACTGAGAAAGCATAATCAGTAAAAAAGAGATGACAAATTAGTTCGTCACTAAGTAGTCACAATTTGTTTAATGGTGTAGAAATGAACATGTCATGAACAGTGACATGAGCACTCAAATAATTACTGAGAAGTTGGAAAAGCAATGCCACAAAACTGGACCGGAAAAGTTGTCATTCATCAATACAATGAAGTATTTTGTGTTTCACACGTTACAATCTATGAGCTGCTTAGCAAAGTTCAAACACTTATCTCGTTTGCTGACGAACCAAAATTTAGCAAGAAAAAAACGGAAACTTCTACAGCTACCACTTGAAACCTTAGGTTCAAATGTTAGTGAAAATGTGATCTCAGTTTGGAAACGCTAACCAGTGTCATCTTTACTGAGTGATTCTAAATTGGATTGTACTTCGGATGGAATCAAAGATGTTGATTGTATGCTTTGTAAACTCCGTGTGATCAAGTTGTATATAACTGATCCGAAGAGGTGGGTTCACGTAAGAGTGCGGGTAAGAAACACATTAAATGCAATCATAAGTTTTAACTTATTTGAATATTTCTGAAAAATACCGTAATTTTCAAAGGAATTATGAACGAGTAACAGTTTAGTCACTATTTTGAACAATGTATCTTGATTTTCCCAACACTTTCAACAACGTCGATGCAAACCCCATTGACAGCCTGACGACTCAGAAGGGGGAATCACCTATCAGTGCTTAATGTATGACTATGTCTCACTTGCTTGCACAAGGGAATACACTGGCAGTACAAATCGCCAGCCCCACAAACAGGTAAACCAGCATCACCCCACTTGAGGAAGATACGCGCAATCGTCACTGACCAACCAGACAAGAACCACACAGTTAAACCGATCGGGTCGTTCGAAGTTCATAGAGTACTGGTCAATCAACCGCGAGCAGTCCAAAGGCTATATCGCACAACGCTAGAAACCGTCGCTATTCGATTAATTAAACCAAAGTTGTAAGTACACAAGAGGCCATTTCTATCTCTTGGCTTTTCGAGGATGGCAACCAGTCTACCTCGCTCCTCTGGTCAATCACAACAGACGTACATCACTTATGGTTAATACACAAAAACTATAGTTGTCATTATCAGACTAAACAACGAAACGTTACATAAAGTATTCGAAATTATATGCGCGTACTGATTGAAGATGCACATTCATCACTCTGTTCTTCTGAGGAAAAAAGTCGGTGTATTCCGGAACATACAACTGACCTACCTTTGCCGGTGCTCCGCTTGGATCGGGCAACTCAAAAATAACTGAAAGACTAGGATATATTTGATCAGTTTCGCAATCTTCTTTCCAAATAATCGTCAGGGCAAATGCGGTTGTGGGGGTCAGCTGTGAATCTGATCGACAAGGCGGCCAAACAGTCTCAACAGGCTCAGACCAATGAATACCGGATACATTGCACTGAAAATTAGGACGGGGAGTATTAACCTGATTTAAAAAAAGAAGCTGAGTAGGACGAACTTTAAGAGGACGGTATAAACGGTTAACAGCAAAGTTGCCAATCGGCAGAAAACAAACGGTTGCTGATTTTAGACAGGAAGCAAATAACTATGACAGTTTTTCTCTTGTTAAAGTATGTCAGTAGTACATATCTTTGTTGCGGTTGAAAGGACTATCGGAATGCGACAGTTGTGATCTACTGTGAGTGACCTACAATTCAAACTAACCAAAATCATCCATTATTTGAGAGTAAATGAAAAAGGACACTTATTACTCTTATACACAGTCAATGATTCGAATTCGGTTATTGCGTATCGAGCTGTCAGAGGAACAACAGTCTTAATTAACACAGAACATAAGTGTCGATGAGAACTTCATACACGAAACAGCAACTGAATCAACAAGTGAGCATAAACAAAGGTCAACTTGAACCAATTCCCAAGTGCTGAGCTGTTCATCGACAAAGCGGCATGACGGCCAACTTGTAAAAAAAGGTGCCGATTAGAAAAAAAGAATCTAACTTAAAACAAGCCACAGCTGACAACGTAAAACTAATTGCCGACCTAGCGATATCATTAGATCAAACTATTACGGACACAAAATGAACGTGAGTAGACAAAAAACTGGAGAAAAACGGTGGTACCAGACGGCTGACGCGTTTCAGTAATCAATTAGATCTTGACATAGTGAAATGTTGTCGCATCCGGATTTTGTAGCTACGAAGACATTTTCCAGTTATGCTGTGAGAAGCCTTGACTCTACTGCATTCTTACCAGGAACATATACAAAACCGTAAGCTGAGTGAATTGAACAAAACCTCACCTGCATTTGAGGGACACCGAATCGCATTCGTATACACGTTAGCAGCTTTTGGTTGGAAATAAATCCCGGATATAACAGCGGACGCCAAGGTTTACATTCTCTGGGAGAAACGGTTAACCGAAAAAGTTCGTTCAACTGAATGGTTGCAGCAGGACGATCAAACACATTTGATGGTGTGCAGTTCGCAACGCAAAGTTGCTCGATAAAAACAACCTGAGGAAAGAAAGTAATGGAAAAGAGAATGAGGCATTTGGAAAAAAACGCGCAAGACACAATGATTCGTTAGGAGTGGGTCACGGCTGATCAGTAGAAGTAGCCCTTAAAGCGGGTCATCAATACCACCCGCTGCAAATCTTCTGATATTCACTTCACCGAAGCATTTGAGAGTAGCGAAATGAGTTTATAAACCAAAGAATTAGTAACAATTAAAACTGTGTTTCACTTCGAGACACTGCGAATATGTTGCAACTATGCCGTTCAAAATTTGACATTTCTGTCGGAAACGAACGTTTCATTGTGAACAAAACAACCAGCAACATACTGAACACCCAATATGATTATGCCTACAAACTATATTTAATAAGATGCCACAATCCTTGAATATTCACTTAGTTAGTCTTCTTGAACACATAGTAGTATATTCAGTATTAGGACTGTCATGTGATCATATTTCATCCCCAAATTCTTCAGTTGCTTTCCTCTGACTTAGACCTGAGTTGTTCTGATTACAGTTTTCGTACAGTGTGCGCAAAATTAAGGTTAGGTTAAAGAGAGCACGGTCTTTCTGCCGTTGAACATTTGTGGAACACGCAATGAACTTTTGACAGTGACAGATCACCGTGTTATGGTTTACAGGACTATGACTCGGAAGTAAACACATTTACCAAGCACAATCGAAGAAAGATTTCAAAATGTTGTTTATGACATTACTTATAAAGACGCACTCGCGGTAACTTTACAGCAAGCCGAATTAATGAAAAGTGTCAATTACTGCTACTTATTCTACTTATGAGGGTACATTATTAATTTAAGTAAACTTCAAGGAAAGAGAGCCAAGGAATTCTATAAGACAGTCAAGGTTGCCAATCAAAATAAACCGCCTCACTGTGCAACCTGAACACATTTCGACCACAATCACAATGTATCGTCTGGGTTGTCCCCCATCACATCCTCATCCTAAAGAGAGACTGCCGATGGAAAAGACCATTTTTGGTCGATCCCATCAGTGACTTATCCAGATGGTATAGCCGTAAATATCGCTAAGATAAAGTGCACGCAGGTCATTTGTGTGCAAACACTCACCCTTGACAACGGACACAGTAGGAATAAGCAAACAAGCAAACCAAAATCTGAAATGACGGTCTGAAGAGAAAATGAAGCAGGAAGAATGACGTAGAACTTTTTAGTCACCTTTTTCCCGTCGAATGAGATGCTTGAATAACGTAAACAACAAATTTTGGCACGTAGACCAACACTATGTTCAAAGGCAGCGGAAGAATGATCATAAAAGTGGAAATCGGCTGACGCCTGAAATTGATAAAGAAGCAGGGTTCGTTGGCGTGAACAATCGGCGTAATTGAGAATAGGCAGATGCAACTGTCCATGCAAATCCGTACTTTAGCGCGACTGTCACGGAGTAGGAACCTACAAATGTGCTACATAGGGACAAGCATAATGGTAGGTCATTGGTAGCGACAGCATCACATTCTTCGAGATGTAAAGACTTTGCTGAAACTACGATCCATGCAGCAATAGTGATTAATTACTTCTGTAGGATTTTTCTAGACCCCGAGGTTGCACAGTACAAAACAGTACCAAACAGATGTTACATTGTACTACTTCAGCTTCACTAGTTGTCAAAATAAAACAGCCAGTCGAAAACATAGCGTGAAAACGCGTCACCGGTTAAAAAATTGGGGAATACCCAATTTCAGTTACGAATCTGCTAACCCACAATCAATCCAGCGACAGAACTCGCGATAGAAGAACTAAACCAGGTAGAAGGCTGAATGTTACTAATACAGAAAGTCAACTGAACGATTACATTACTTACTTGATCAGAGCAATTGACCACCATCCAACGCAAATCGGAACTATCTTGGTCATCATGTGGGAGAAAATCCTTTTCGGTACAGCCCGAACGTTCGCCTAGGTTCTGATCCATCCAAGTGGCACATGCTTTACCAAGAATGCGCGTCAAATGACATAGAGCAACAAACCGATCAACGCCCAATCGGAGTTGCATGTCGACCAAATGGGAACGGACGAGTCCTGAGGGTTGGGTCACGTCGGCAGAAAATTTGTGCAGCCGGCAAAATGACTGCAGGCAGGCCCAATTCGGATTGGCTGTGCAAACGGTGCACTGTTCGAATTCCAACATACTGCGAACTGTCTCAGATGAAAAAGAGCCAAGCGAGCGTTTGTGTGTTAGCGAAAGACCGTTGAACACTACACGCGCCAATTCCAGACCGTTGGGGTGTTGGTCGTCCTATACAATGCAGAGGTTAAGCTTCAAACATTAAACTAATGATGACAGGAGACATGACTCAACACTTCTGTCGCGACGTGACTACAATCATGTTAGCACACGGAAAGCTTATTGCCAACCAAACATGAGTAAGAAATATTAACTAACGGTTTGTTGTAATCAATGAGTTTGATTGGTCTCATTCAATGGTTACGCACGTTTGATCGTGGCTTACGTATCTGTGTTTTCGCCCGAGACGATCGGACAATCTAAGCATCACTGCAGCTGAATACATAATTACGATGACCTGGTCGTGCTTAAAGTGAACTCAACGGAATCGTACGAAAAAGACACTCGCATTGAAAGCACGAATGACAGGCAACTATTTAACCTGCTGACGAACCCCAGTAACTCGAGTCTGGAGCACCTCCTCAAAATAGGGACAGCTAAGTCCAACTGGGCACAAAAGCTGAAAATGAATGTGAAAGATTTTTAACATATATTTAAAAGTCCAAGTGTTCTCATGAGACAGATGACAGATCTGAACAGAGGAACGAACGTGTGAGATGGTAGTAAATAATACCAAGTTAAAACAAGTTGGTTGGTAGAAACAGCGTTCAAAAATGACAAATACCAGATAACATTATTCGCTATACCTGTGGTTCTTGTTGTTGTAGAAGCCCAATATGCAGTGAGGGACAAATAAGACGACAGAACATGGACTGATTAGGTGTAAGCGAGCGATTTTGCACAGAATCCAATTCCACACAACCAGCCAGCATCAGCGGTGAAATGTGAACCAAGGCAACGGGGCGGGATTGAATAGTTTCCGGATCAGACATATCAGTCGAACTAGAAGGATTACTGATACAGAAGAAGGAAAGGACAGTGTGAGTTAGATAGGTAGAAAATTATCCTGTGGTAAAAGCACATTTTCACAGATCTAAACGAAGATGTTCGTTGCGATACTGCATGCCGAGTGATAAACTAAATATCGTTATATTACCCGAACCTAAACAAAGGCAAAAAACAGACTACCATGACTGGAACTAGCAACCGTACGATTAGTGGTCAGAGTAGTTCTTACTAAGCTAAGACACGATTAAACCGTTAAGCAAAGTAGCCCATTCGTTACAAAAATCAACACATCAAAATATTGCGGAATCCTACAAAGGTCAAATACTCTGCAACGGAGCGCCAGTTACGTAACAAACCCGGTTAGACGTTCATGACTTAGGGTGCATAACGCGTTTTACTGATTTGACTCGACGGAATGAAAGGTAGTGCTACTTGATCTCAACGACTTTGGGACAGCCTGTATTATAATGTTCCGGAGGGTAGTTCTCAAAATTAAAACACCATAACTACGTACAATCTCATGGTAATTTCGTTACGAAGATGCCAACAAGTGACTGGATAGTTGTAACTTCCGTCCCGGTTGACTCAAATGCACCTCAACAGTTTTGGGTAGTAATCAACCAACTGACTGGATAAATCGCTTATAAACAAACTACTTAGGATTAAAAAATTTAACAGCATAGCCCATTACAGTACAAAGCTAGTAGGCGACGACGAGTTGCGTAAGGATGTCGTTCAACTTAAACTAGCCAAAACCCCGAATATCAACCAGTATTCAGCGCACTGCTTACCAAGCTCAACTTAACTGACTTCCAGTTGTGAACACGAGAAAAGTGAAATCAAAACGTACGTACGGAGAGATAAACTTTCTTACTTGGAGTTGGCCAACGAAATTGGTCTGGCTCTTAAATCCACTAAAACTCGCCATACTTTTGCGCTCACCTTGGTACCAACCAAGGCCGAAGAACCGCGGAAGACGTGAGGGTGATAGTCACTCACAGATGATAGTATTACGTTTCTGAGAATAGCATCATCTAAAGTAGACTGAAGGCGATGATACATGTCCAAAGTGAAGCTGTCCGTATTGAATGATGAGCCTGCCATTTCGGAGTTTGTCATCAAAGTGGACCCGAATCGTCGTCTTTGAAGAAGAAGTAGATCCACAACTTTACTGTCTTGAAGACCAAAGGTGGCATAGGTCAAGAATGCACCATTTTGTTCGGCTGAACAATCCCAATACTGTAATCGGCAAGGAAGCTGAAACACAAATCAAATGAACGGTGATGAGAAAAACAAAAACAGTTAAAACTATGAAGGCAGTAAGTTGAACAGCCTTGTAGTAGAGGTTCGAAATAGTTATGAACACATCAGCTTTCTACACATTTGTCACACTCAACGGTGTCGGAAATCAAAAAGTTAAAACGTGATCAGTAGACAAAAGAAACGCGAAAAAGTGTAAGAAGATCATAGTCGAACACTACCGCTTATTCACGTAACGAGTGTATTAGTTTATAACTTGTCTGACTGGTATATCCAAGTTGAATAGCATTTTGATGTATGTACATAAAATACAATCAGAAAAACCGAAATTTGAAGTTCAAAGACAGTTTTTGGGGGCAAAATGGTTCACCGAACTCAGTTCGTTATACAATGCGGTTAACCGTGACACGCAGCAGAATTGTGAAGTAGAATAGCATCCAGGGGAATACTAATTTTAACGTTCAAACCAACCGACAACTTGAGAAGGTGTCTACCAGAACTTGAGGCAGCAGCATTGAACTGGTTGAAGCGCAGAACTCTGGGGCAAATAGGAATTAGCATGTGAACCGAGATGTGCACCACTGATGTATTCTGACAAAACGGAAAGCTAAGGCCTAATACTTCCGCCCATAATACAAAATAAAAACAGATATCAAATTGTGTTTTATGTGTTCGGTTCCAATTGTCGCAATCTTCTTTGTTTTTTCACCGTTTCATAAGGGAACAAATATGATCTACGCAACATCAACACGGATTTCCAATGTTCTAACGACTACTTACCTAAATTATCCAAAAAATAGCCACGAAGCTAAACAAACGCAAGAAGTTGAGGCTATTATGGGAGGATGAATAAGTACAGTAATGGATACACACAGCACGATACATCGAGATAAAACGTCACACGACCAGAACCCACCTCTAATCCGTGAGGATAGGAAAGTTCCGAATAGCGCTCTATAAAGCCAAACGGTGCCGGCAGTACTCGGACGCGAACCGGCGTTCTTGGTTCTGCATACATCCAGGTCATTCCGATCCAGTGACAGTCAACATGTGGTTGGTCGTGAATAGGGATGGAAGTGACTTGACCGCTCACGGAATAGTAGTGATACATACCTCTTAGATTATCGCAGAATACGACCCCGTTTGAACATGGCCATGGATGTTCGAAAAGAGGCAACTGGTTCAAACAGGTTTCACTTGTGGCCCACGGCCAACAAGGATGTAGGTAGGACAGCGCCTGATCGGTGGCCAATTGCATACCTTCACTGACTCTTCTTTGGAAAATAGACGGTAGGGCGAAAGTCCTACCTCGTAAATCATCTTTGGACAGAATTGGTTGTTCGGCAGCACACTGGTCGCAAAAGGTGATTCCGACGGATTCTGCCGATGGCGCCTGAACACAGGAAAGTGGGGCGTATACAGAAATCAGAGACCGGAGTGCATGAAATGCCGGGCCGTGAACGGGAACATCTATTTGACATCCATCATCCACGCGGAACATCAACTCAACATCGACGGGAAATCGGTAAGCTTGACCAGAGGTTCTGATGTGAGGACAAGTGGCAATTCGAGCAGTACCTGAGCATGACAAGCTTGTATGGGGCCACAGAAGGGAAACACACTGGTTGGCACAGTACGCAGCCATATAAGCTAGGGACGATGTAACGTCTTGTACCAAAGGAGGGGAAAATAGTGGATAGACAAAAATGCCAATGCCCTGATAACAAAGTTGAAATATGATTCGGTTGAACGAAAGTCCATCTGTGTCGTCAGAGAAAACACAAAAGTTGGTCCTTTGAATATCACATTGAAGACAAGCCGCCGCAGTGCTATCTAGCTTGTCCGAACATTGAGTGGAGAATGAAATCTGAAAAGGGTATGAAAAACGTAGAAATATTAGTAGAACATAAGTTGCCGAGATTACTAGATAAGCAGAGGGAGTAGGCTCCAATCGGTTAGTCAAAAACGCTAGGAGTTATTGTTACAATCAACGCAACCGGTAGATGATAATCATTTGGATAAAAACTCGGGTAAGTTTGTCGAACTGGTTAATACAAATGGTTTAACATGATATTACAGAACTGAAATGAATGAAGCACGGAACAGAGAACCCCAATTGTAGTCCCGTCGTGCTACAATAGCTCTGTAGAACGAGTAGGCAAGAATAAATGCGTGATGTCGAAGAAAGGCCGAATAGAGTAATGAAAGTAGTACAGATGCGAAAGATTCAGATCAAAAGAGGGCCCTAGGACAAGAAAAGCTGCACGTTCAAGACAAGTAATTTATCAGATCAACAGCGAAACTAAGTTGGTGTGACACAGGCAGACGTAGATAGACTTAAGAAGGAGTGTGCAACTTCAATAAGAATCGAGGGCTAGTTTTGGACATCAGCAAGACTAAAAGTCTTCAAAAAAGAAGTTCTCTAAGAGCAAATGTTAAAAGATCATTGATTTCGTTCGGTCAGAGATGTACTTCGTAAGTTATCACGCAGTTTGGTCCACTTAGTCTTAATTAGAGAAGTCAGGGTTGGTTAGATAAGGCAGCGCAATGGCCAGAAATATTTGGTACAGGGCATGAAACGAGTAATGCTGAGGCTTACCGTCGAAAACTGAACAAGACTCCCCGAATGGGGACCAAAGGATTCAGAAGAGATATGACTAGATACACTAACATATATGGTCAGAATGTTGATCAGCAACTCCTGTATGAATAATTTATTACTTCTCGAGTACACACTTCCTTCTCGCCAGTTGCATGACACCGTGACTATTCCTGTATTAGGCCTTACGTTGCACGTATGATGCAGTAAAACTAAAGAGAACAGTTCACCATCGGTACAAATGGTAGGTAAAGAAAACAGCATTAATGAAGCAATGCACAGGAAACCTGCTCATTAACAAAACAGCGGTTGTTTCGATCAGACAAAAAGTACTCATTCAAAGTTTTCGGTTGGTATGTGATACTGAGAATAGATGGAATTCTGAGGTTCGAAACATAAAATTTGGGACTGATTAATAGTTAAGCCAAAACGCTCACAATAAGGTTCAATAAGGGTGGTGATTTGGTGTCAAACAAACACGATAAAGTACAACGAAATTCGCAACTTGAGATCAAACGGTCGGAAGAGAATTTAGCAAAATCAACACATGCTGCCCCCAACAAACTTCCAGAGCACACACTTAGCAGATACAATGCACATACAACTTCCGACTGTGCAATATCAGCATTGTCCCACGTTGCACATTGTCGTGTAAACTTGTATTGAACAGGTTAACTGAAGGTCACAAAGGCTTGATCCGACAGTAGGCCATGAAAGTCGAGAGGCGCAACTTTGCGGAGGAGAACATTACCCAAAACCAAACAACTGTGATGGAAAGTAGTGGACAACCACTCACATACAGATGGAATGGTGGGTAGTGTACACCATAATCACAAGATAACGGATGAAAAGATTACAGTGGCCTGCAATGATCTGTATCCTAAATAAGCGTCAGTTATTCCGCATGAGAGAAGACGAAAATGCAAGCCAGAATCGAATTAGGATGGTGGCAACTAAGAAGACTAGTCTTGAGTCGCGTGTAGTCGAAAACATACCAGCCACTTAAAAATGTATTACAGCTAAGGCCCTAAAATTAACTAATACCAACTAGCCGAAATTAACTATTACCCTGGCTAAGGAGAAATTTCTAGTTTCTGAATGGTGCATTGGTGATTCTGTTCCTCATCTTCTTGTCGCCTTCCGAAATTTGACTTGTTGTCAGGCGCCATGCTAGTTTTGGGTGCTGTAGATCTTGTTTGCACGAAACATGCACTGAACTGTGTCCACCTGCCCTCAGTCAGTTGGATGGAACTATAATTCGAACCGAACGTGCACGGTCACCGGATTAAAGTAGTTACGTGGTCGACATGAAACCCAACAGCGATCGAAAACAGCCTAACTGGTATGTATCAAGCAGTCAAAACATGACATTTCAGTACAAAAATTACGTAAAATTTTAAGGAAATACAATAAGCTCTGGCAAGTCAAATTTGAAGGAAACAAATCTCAACAATAAATGGTAACAAACCTTCAAAGTAGGGAGATTTCCAGATATAACACTGAAGCGAGTGAGTGTCCAATGAATCCACTGCAATCCATTATTTTCATTCAAGGCAACAGGTTTAACAACTTCCTTGTCTTGACCTTCAGGTAGAACAGCATCAATTAAGGCCCGAAACGCTACGATCACACCAGGATTGACTGAACAGTGGACAGCTCGTCCAACATTCACGTCCACATTAAATTTTCCCTGCCGCCAAGAATCTGGATCCTACAATGTGAGCCAAAGAATATAATGAACGTGAGTGTTATCAGCACCAAATAAGCAGAGATATAAAATGTGGGGTCCTTCAGACGCACTTGAGCAGCATTTAAATTTGGAATCCCAGGTCCACGAACGGCATCGGCGTTGTCCACTGATCGTACCATTCGGATAATCAGCAACGGTTTGGGAACGCCGGTGTGAGGATCAGAATCACCGAAACCGGTGCCAAAAAGTACCTCCAAAGCGCTATTCGTCAAAGATGAAATAGGTTCACGGGCGAAGGACCGAAGCGGAAAAGAAGGAGAACAGAATGAGATCGGTGATCGGCACGGTCGGAATGCCACGGGTGTGAACCGTGTCCAGTTTAGCGGTCTGCGTCGTTGTGTGTTTTCTGTGCCAAGTTTCGTGATACGCACGTCAATCTGTAAATATGATGTCAGTAAACTGAGAGAGGACCGACAACAGAATATGGCATGTCATTTGAAAAACCTGACAACAGCCGTTATGAAATTTACAATAAGACTGGTTGTGACCCAACTGGTTCGGTGACAAACCAATGGATGAATCTGTTCGGTAATCTTGTTTGGAGTCATCAGATGAATCCAGTCAGGTCACTAGACCTGATCCGGCAATATGTCAACACGGATGAAAGCACGAATATTCCTTGGTGCGAACTGATGCTAAATAAAGATTACCTTATTGTTTATGAAGTGACTGAGTGTAGAAAAGCACGAGGACCAAGATTTTTAACAAAGCTAGACAGGGTCCGACGGCAGTCCGGACGGTTGTGGATATCAAAAATGCAATGCATTGCGCGGATGGTCAGCAGTTTTACTGCACGGTACGTTCAGAACTATACAGGTCACGCTGTGATTCCTGAAATTCACCGTGTGCACGGCATCGAGGAAATAAGAAAATGTTACTTAGGATTTGGTCGGTTTCAGATGCCCAAAACAAAAGCAATCAGATTCACATCCGACGTTCAAGAGAACAGCTTTTCGTCAGTGCTCTTGCTGTCAACGTCAGGATAGTACAATAAACTGTTCAGAGCAAGAGCAACCAAATTCACAACATACACGTAGATATATTGAAAAATAATAATTAATCCGTATTTTTAAACAGTCAACATAAGTTGAATAGAACGGCTTGTAAGCAGAAAAATGAGTTTTCCTGCACACCCGCTGATCGAAGACATAATCATGATAAAACAAAAGACGGCTGAGCCTAAACACCCCGACTGCATCAGGTGCATCGTTACATAAAGTTTACCACCAAATTGGAGTGATTCTACAGATGGTCTTTCTAATATGTGGTTTTCTTCTATCCATTGGACGCAGCACTGCAAGGGTCAACTAACGGAACCAAAACATGGATTGACCAACACGCATTTTCATTGCAGGTCAGGACGAACTTGAGACCTACAGTACAAGACAAACTATAAACGTAATATCCTGGTACAAACAAATCATACGACTAGTCCGTATGATATGTGTTCTGTAATTACAAAGCGTAAAGTGTTGTTAGTCGAGTATTGTCATCTGATTAAGTTTCACCATTACTGACCATTTGTCCACTTGGACAACGAAAGCACATAGGGTGCATTTCGCATAAAGCGACGAGAACAGTTAGAAAATGTGCCAGAATTAACCTGCTCATTTAAAAAAACAAAACACAGAAGCACTGTAAAAACCTTCATGCGAACAAGCTAAGCCTGGAGGACGTATAGAATGGCTGTCTGCATTGAGGCACTGCAGAGTTCTATTGGTAATGTGAGACTGATATCATGCTAGCATTAGGTTGAAATTGAAAAATACTGTTTGGGTTTCGATTAACAGGTTGTTGATAAATCACCTAAACTAA